>BOPN01005581.1:57500-60000 GCA_017312705.2 Penaeus japonicus
TCATCATCATTACCACTATCATCCTCATCATCACCAACGACCACACACTCAATCATAAAAAAATAATAGTTACCCCCAGCCAATGTTCGTAATAAAAAAGGATGAAATATGAATGGACATTCGTATAGAAAACGAGTATAGCGACAAAGAAAACGAGAAAAGAGCCCGTTACGTACGCAGATATTCCTTTTGTTTGTTCTTTTTGTTTTGCTAATAGAGTTCTGCGATAATTTGTTTTGGGTTGGCGATACAACTCACTTTTTTCTGTCATTTTCTGTCCAACTGTCTGTCTCTCTGTCTTTCTCTCTTTCTCTCTCTTTTCCACCCCGCTCCCCTTGCTCTTTGACCCTCCTTCCACTTTTATCTAACCCTCTCTCTCTATTTCTCTCTCTCGTTCCTTCCTCTTTCGTCATCTTCATTCCCATGCATAATCTTAGCCTGAACGCGTAAATTGATAAGAATATTTTAGGGAAACTAGTATCTCCAACCATTTTGCCTCGGGAAGCAGGATTGAGATATTTAATAAAACTTACTGCATGAGACCGAAAGCTTTTTTTTTTATTTATTTATTTTTATTATTATTATTATTATTTTTTGTGAACGTTTATTTTTTTCATTTTTCTCATTTCAAATGCCGATGTCATTTAGGGAAAAGAAAAACTAATAAAAAGGGAGAGAGAAATTGTACGTACACACACACACACGAACACAAACACAAACACAAACACATAATATATATATATATATATATATATATATATATATATATATATATATATACATATATATACTCAAATATATACATGCATATAAATGCATAATATATATATATATAATATATATATATATATATATATATATATATATATATATATATATATATGCATATATATGCATATATATATATATATATATATATATATATATATATATATATATATATATATATATATATATATATATATATATATATATATATATATATATATATATATGTATGTACCCTTCCCTATTCCCTTACCTTTTCCCCTTTCTTTTTCACATTCTCTCTGCTCCTCCCATCTCCTCCTCTACTCTCTTCCCGTCCCCTACCCCCTCTTCCTTCCCAGTTATGTTTCCCTTTTTCCCTCCTTATTCCATTCCTCTTCCCACACATGTATATATATATAGATAGATAGATAGGTAGATAGATAGATAGATATATACAGTATATATATGTATGTATATATATATATATATATATACATACATATATATACATATATACATATGTATATGCACTAACTATCTGCATTTAGAATGACATAAGCCTATAGCGTGCTTTTGTGATGATCAAAGCTGAAAGGTTTTGCACATACATTATTCATTTCCTCGACATTGAACAATATGTTTTTACTGTTTTTGAAATCGGAAGAGTGATTTTACACATAAAATCTAAAAGCACACACACACACACACACACACACACATACACACATACACGCACACACACATACACGCACTCACACACACACACACACGTGTCACAAGAAAATGCCTCATCACCCGAAATTATTATCACACAAACACTCGATAGGCTTGTGATGACTGATGACAAGTTGATGGTGATAATCATTTGATAACTAACAGAAGGGAATGATAATTATCCAAAATACAACGATGCGTTTTGGACATGTTGCATGTAGCCAGACGCTCATCAACCTTTAACTCATGGTATGTTGGGCAATTTTCCTGATTGGAAAGAGCAGGCACGGAAGTCAAGCATATGAATATATTTTCTTTATATTGTTTTCCTAAAGAGAAAAATATCTGATAGAAGTGATAATGTAGTGGTCAAGGCTGACGACGAAAATTATTGAGCAAACTAAGCAAAAGGGATCAAACGCGTTGAAAAAAAGAAACATTATGAAAACGCACTTATTGAACTAGATACATAATGTAAAATCCGAAATTCGTGGGAGTGGGAAAGGGGGGGGGGGACAGGAAAGCAAACCTAGTAGCGGTCAAACTGTCAAAATACAAAACGAGCATCAAACACCCATCCACCCACCCACCACACACACACACACACACGCACACCCACACACACACACACACACACACACACGCATAAACACGCAAACACACACACACACACACACACACACGCGCACCCACCCACCCACACACAAACACACACACACACACTCACACGCACACGCACACACACACACACGCATAAACACACACACTAAACATAAACAACAACGACCAGATAAACTCATGACACGAAACTGCTGGCCTTTGAGATAACCAGAGGAAGCGAAAGCATTACAGTTCGTGACTCCCTCTCACCTTCCACGTCACGTTCTAACCATCTTCACAAGCTCCAAGTCTTTGGTGAGTCTTCAGTCATAGTGTATAAAATGCTTGGTGGCTTTCAAAAGCTGAGTAGACCTCGCTGGAGTGAAAATCCATGTAGAAATAAAACCCTGCATAATAGTTTCAATGTGGATGGGGG
>BOPN01005581.1:74575-77075 GCA_017312705.2 Penaeus japonicus
ATATATATATATATATATATATACATATATGTATATATATATGTATATATATATATATGTATATATATATATATATATATATATATATACAGTACACACACACACACACACACACACTTATATGCATGTGTGTACGTATAACTATATATTGCAAAGTATTTGACAGTTATCATTACCATGCAGGCAAAGCCACTCATCTTTCTGAACGAGCTGTTTGATAGTTTATCTTTTCATTGAATTGTCACGTTTACGCTATTATCATATAAAAGCATATTTTTATACCACACTAACGTAACGGCATTAATGAAAAGAGTACTTACTTATCATTATTATTATTATCATTATTATCTATTGCCTTTTTTATCTATTGCATTTTATTACTATTGTTATTGTTGTTATCATGACTATTATTACATCTATTATTATCAATCTTATCATAATCATCATCATCATCAACAGTCAACAGCTCTTCTCGAACAAAACACAAATCAATTTCTGAATGTTCTTAAAGAATAGTAAACCATTTTCTCACGTCATGGAAACAAATTATAAATTTCACCGATTTCTTCTAGTTAAAAGTTCGTAATTTTTTTTTTTCTCATTTTCCTTTTTTTTCATTATTCACCGACGCCGCGTGGCTCATTGCAGCCTTTTGTCCTGCAAATTGACACCCTGCATTGTGTGGTTTGGATGACAACCTGCAGACTGTGAAATAATTCATTATTTGGGGGATGATTTTATATTCCTTCGTATTTTTATCTGTATCATTATCATTATTATCAGTGTTATTATCATTATTATCAGTGTTATTATCATTATTATCAGTGTTATTATCATCATTATCAGTTTTATTATCATCATTATCAGTTTTATTATCATCATTATCAGTATTAAAATCATCATTATCATTGTCATTATTAGCATTATCATCCATCATTATTATCCTTTTCATCATTATCATCCTTATATATATGTGTGTGTGTGTGTATGTGTGTGAGTGTGTGCGTGCGTGCGTGCGTGCGTGTGTGCGTGTGTATGAATGTGTGTGTGTGTGTGAATGCAAGTGTGAGTGTGAGTATGTGTATGTGTGTGTGTATGTGTGCGTGTGTGCATTCATATGGATTTCATGAATGTGTACGTGTCTGTGTGTATGCATACGTATATATATGTTTGTATTTACTGTGTGTAGTTGTCTATTTATATCTACGTGTTTACTACACTGCTCAGTCAGCCTTCGCCACGGCAAAGTTGCTGCACTGTTTACAGAGCAATACATAAACAGTTTGCAAACCTTAGTCATTGCTGTTGTATACATTTTGATGAAGAGTCCTAAAAGTAGGTTCAGTTGCAAGGTTTCAGTTGAGGCCGGAATCACGTGTTGATGGTTTGGTTTGACACAATTATTTCTTTTCTATGAGATAACTGAGTATTTTCTTATTTTAAGTATATTGATTCTAGGGTTTTATATTTAGTTATGATGCAATATCTTTTTACTATTTTTTTTCTACATATAAATTTTCTTTCCTGTCTTTCTTTCTTTCTTTCTTTCTCTTTCTCTCTCTCTCTCTCTCTCTTTCTTTCTCTCTCTCTCTCTCTCTCTCTCTCTCTCTCTCTCTCTCTCTCTCTCTCTCTCTCTCTCTCTCTCTCTCTCTCTCTCTCTCTCTCTCTCTCTCTCTCTCCCTCTTTCTTTCTCTCTCGCTCTCGCTCTTTTCCTCTCTCTATAGTGCATGCCATCATGTATCTTTTGTAATTCATATATATTAGATATTTTCACTGTATATACCGTGCGAAGAAACAAACACAAACACGAAAAAACAAACACAAACAAAAATGATGAACAGAATCCACACACGAAAGAGAAATTACATAAAATACGAAGAAAGAAGATACGGCATCTGTACGCAATATTGAACATAACATTTGAATATTTACTTATGTAGCGTAACCTACACACACATATATATATACACCCATATATGCATCTGTATAACCGGATGTTATTGCCAATAGCCAGAATTATTTGAAAAGGTTTGGATGCTCTACGTAAATAAACCCAGCATAACATATTATGTCTGAAAAACGAGCCAACAAAAGCTACAAAATGTTTATGTGGATTATCTGAGGCTATCATTCGTATCTACATAATCCAAAGTTCACGCGTTTTTTTTTTATTATTATCTAAATGTAAATTCTTGATTTACATATTAGCCCCCCTTTTAGTTTTACAAAGTTGACTGAAAAAAGAACCGTGGAACTGGTCTAATTTTGTATGGTAATAAGGTGTAGATTTTTTTTTCTCCCTAAAACTACATCGACTAAGTTTACACAATAGTTTTCTGAATAAATTTTCTGATCTGTGGAGACGAATGTTTAGAATCCAAACCTATGACCTATAATTTAGTAATTTCCTTCTTTGTTATTCTGGAAAGACTAAATTAAGCGTGAACAAGAAACGTGTTGATCAGCTTACATACATGAATAGGAATTATTATTATAAAAT
>BOPN01005582.1:20000-22500 GCA_017312705.2 Penaeus japonicus
GAAAGATAGATAGTCGATAGATAAATAGATAGATAAACAGATAGACAGATAGGTAGTCGATAGATAGATAGATAGATAAATAGATAGATAGATAGGTAGATAGTCGATAAATAGATAGATAGACAGATAGATAGAAAGATAGATAGTCGATTGATAGATAGATAGAGAGAGAGAGAGATAGATAGATGGATAGATAGATAGACAGTTAGACAGATAGGTAGGTAGATAGATAGATATATAGATAGATAGATAAGTAGATAGATAGACAGATAGTCGACAAATAAATAGATAGATAGATAGATAGATAGAAAGATAGATAGATTAGAAAGATAGATAGATAGATAGATAGATAGATATATGGATAGATAGATAGACAGTTAGACAGATAGGTAGGTAGATAGAAATATATATAGATAGATAGATAGGTAGATAGATAGATAGATAGTCGACAGATAGATTGATAGATAGGTAGATAGATATATAGATAGATAGATAGGTAGATAGACAGATAGATAAATAGATAGTCGAAAGATAGATAGATAGATATATAGATAGATAGATAGATAAATAGATAAATAAATAGATAGTCGATAAATAGATAGATAGATAGATAGTCGACAGATAGACAGAAAGCTAGATAGTAGTTAGATAGATAGATAGATAGATAGTGGGTATAAAGATAGACAGATAGATAGTCTATAGATAGATAGGTGGATAGATAATCAGTAGATACATAGATAGATAGATAGATAGGTGGATAGATAGATAGATAGATAGATAGATAGATAGATAGATAGGTGGATAGATAGTCAGTAGATACATAGATAGATAGATAGATAGATAGATAGATAGATAGTCAGTAGATACATAGATAGATAGATAGATAGATAGATAGATAGTCAGTAGATACATAGATAGATAGATAGATAGATAGATAGATAGATAGATAGTCAGTAGATACATAGATAGATAGATAGATAGTCAGTAGATACATAGATAGGTAGATAGATAGATAGATAGTCGACAGATAGATTGATAGATAGGTAGATAGATATATAGATAGATAGATAGGTAGATAGACAGATAGATAAATAGATAGTCGAAAGATAGATAGATAGATATATAGATAGATAGATAGATAGATAGATAGATAAATAGATAAATAAATAGATAGTCGATAAATAGATAGATAGATAGATAGTCGACAGATAGACAGAAAGCTAGATAGTAGTTAGATAGATAGATAGATAGATAGTGGGTATAAAGATAGACAGATAGATAGTCTATAGATAGATAGGTGGATAGATAATCAGTAGATACATAGATAGATAGATAGATAGGTGGATAGATAGATAGATAGATAGATAGATAGATAGATAGGTGGATAGATAGTCAGTAGATACATAGATAGATAGATAGATAGGTAGATAGATAGATAGTCAGTAGATACATAGATAGATAGATAGATAGATAGATAGATAGATAGATAGATAGTCAGTAGATACATAGACAGATAGATAGATAGATAGATAGATAGTCAGTAGATACATAGATAGATAGATAGATAGGTAGATAGATAGATAGATAGTCAGTAGATACATAGATAGATAGATAGATAGATAGATAGATAGATAGTCAGTAGATACATAGATAGGTGGATAGATAATCAGTAGATACATAGATAGATAGATAGATAGGTAGATAGGTAGGTAGACGGTCTTGTAGCCCAAGATGTTTTGAAACAGAGAAGCAAGAAGCGTGGACAGGTGTTAGCGTGTATTTACATTCGGAGGAGACTTGGTCCTTGTGTATCAGCTGTTGTTATTTGTTGTTTGTGGAGTAGTGCTAGTGATGGTAGTGATAGTGATGATAGTGAGGGAGAAACATTGATGACAGAGATGATAGTGAGAGAGGAAAGGTAGCGATAAGGATGATAGTGAGGGAGAAAAGGTGATGATAGTGAGGGAGAAATAGTGATGGTAGTGAGGGAGAAACACTGATGTTAGAGATGATAGTGAGGGAGAAATAGTGATGTTAGAGATGATGTTGAGGGAGAAACATTGATGACAGAGATGATAGTGAGGGAGGAAAGGTGGCGATGAGGATGATAGTGAGGGAGAAAAGGTGATGATAGTGAGGGAGAAACATTGATGTTAGAGATGATACTGGGGGAGGAAAGGTGGCGATGAGGATGATAGTGAGGGAGAAATAGTGATGATACTGAGGGAGAAATAGTGATGATAGTGAGGGAGAAATAGTGATGATAGTGAGGGAGAAAAGGTGATGATAGTGAGGGAGAAAAGGTGATGATAGTGAGGGAGAAAAGGTGATGATAGTGAGGGAGAAAAGGTGATGATAGTGAGGGAGAAATAGTGATGATAGTGAGGGAGAAAAGGTGATGATAGTGAGGGAGAAATAGTGATGATAGTGAGGGAGAAAAGGTGATGATAGTGAGGGAGAAAAGGTGATGATAGTGAGGGAGAAATAGTGATGATAGTGA
>BOPN01005582.1:30000-37500 GCA_017312705.2 Penaeus japonicus
GAGAAAGAGAGTGAGGAAGAGAGAGAAAGGGAGGAGAAAAAAGAGATTGTAAGAGATAGAGAAGCATATAGTCAGAGAGAAAAGAAAGAAAGATTGAATAAGGATTTTTTTAGAGAGAAGCAGATAGTTATAGAGAGAGAAGAAAGAAATATTAAAGAGAAAGGAGTGAGGAAGAGAGAGGGAGGACGGAGAGAGAGAGAGAGAGAGAGAGAGAGAGAGAGAGAGAGAGAGAGAGAGAGAAGAGAGATTGTAAGAGATAGAGAAGTATATAGTCAGAAAGAAAAGAAAGAAAGATTGAGTAAGAGAGATTTTGCGACAGAGAAACAGATAGTCATAGAGAGAGAAAAAAAAAAGACAGAGATAGTGTGTGAGAAAAAGAGAGAGAGAGAGAGAGAGAGAGAGAGAGAGAGAGAGAGAGAGAGAGAGAGAGAGAGAGAGAGAGAGAGAGAGAGAGAGAGAGAGAGAGAGAGAGAGAGAGGCAAACGGCAAAGAGAGAAATCACACTTAATCATCCATTTAACAAGCTATATACCTACAACATTATCTCACAAAAACAGAAGAATGATAAAGCACATAATAATTAATTAATTCTTAGAAAAAAAAAACAAAAAAAAAAACATGAAGATAACAAATCCAAAACATAAAATAAACAACGATATGATTAACTAACCTCATGCACGACATAGCAAGAAATAAATAAATAAAATAAAAAAAGACAACGACACGTAATATAGCCACTAATTATACTCCAATCATACGACAGATAAAAGCGCATAAATCTACCGAAGACATGCCCTGTGTCAGCCAACGCGAGAGTCCTCCGCCGCCACCGCGCCGTTGCCAAGCCGCAGGACTGCAGGCGCCCTCCGCTGAAAAACGAGTTCTGAGGAATGTGGCCGAAGAGAGAACTTTTAGCAGGATGACGGTTGTGGCTAATATTTCTATCGTATTCTCATTGTCAATTGGAAAAGGTGGGAAGGAGGGAGAAATAGGTTGATGGATTGATTGAACGATTGAGAGAAAGTTGAATCAGAGGCAATCGTGGATCTGAATGTATACATAACGATGATTATTATAATGAATAAGTGTCTGGTAAGCTTGATACCTATAATTCTAGTGTTTTCTCTCAAATAAATGTTTTGCGTTTAGATAGATCTCACGAAATTGAATAGAGAAAACGAATATCCCGCGGGCTCAATAAATTTCATCCGAGGGGGTTAATCTGCAATATTTATTTCTTCAGAAATCAATAATCAAAGGGATAGACTGTTCAACTGCCAACATCAGATACCCGTCGAGGATGAAGTATCTTAGATCGTTACTTATAAATTCCCCCGAAGCAATAACAGTACGGAAAAGATACAAGATATTGCCCATTGCCAAAGAAAAAGGGAAGCTTAAACTGTAAAGCTTGCAAGGAGGAAATTTAAATTCTTGTTAGATATGTCTTCGAAAGTGCTTGCGTGTCAGAACGGAGCGTGCTTGCTTGAAAATTGTATATTCTTGCGTACAAGAATAAAATCATTGTCACTACCTCTAAAGAGACAGTTGCAAATAGAGTTACATTATTTAATTTGATATTATAATCAACGTGATTACCACCGACAGCATCCCTAGCCATGAGACTTATATCATCTTAATACCATCATGCGAGGGGAAGGGTGCAGAGGAGGGGTGGGTGAGGAGGAAGGAAGAGCGGGCGGGGAGGGGGAGGGGTGGGTGAGGAGGAAGGAAGAGCGGGCGGGAAGGGGGAGGGGTAGGGGGAGGGGGGAAGGACAGACGGACGGACGCGAAAAGGAAGAACAAATTTTCCTCTTTCATCAGTGTCCTCTTCACAGGCGCGACGGAGGATCAACGGCATATAAATCACATCCTTTATATTGACAGTGAGTGCTCAGACATGAAGAGAAGGCAAAGTCGGGTCTCACGGGGAGAACCTAACGCAGACGAGGGCAGGTGTTTCAACCAGTAGCACCTGCGTGTACTTTTAACAGGGTTGTCAGTCTCATGGCGTTTGTCTCTCTGTGTCTGTCTGTCTGTCTAGCTATCTCTCCCTGTCTACGCATCTACCTGTCTTCTCTGTTTGCATCTCCCTCTTTCCATCTGCCTATCTACATCTCTCTCTATCTATGTCTGTCTGTCTATATATCTATGTATCTATCTACCTGTCTGCCTATCTATCTATTTCTTTTTATCTATTTCTATCTCTACCTGACTGTCTATCTATCTATCTATCTACCTCTCTCTTTCTTTCTTTCTCTCTCTCTCTCTCTCTCTCTCTCTCTCTCTCTCTCTCTCTCTCTCTCTCTCTCTCTCTCTCTCTCTCTCTCTCTCTCTCTCTCTTTTTCTCTCCCTCTCTCACATAATAGCAGTAATGATCTATCTATCTACCTACCTGTCAATCTCTCTCTCTCTCTCTCTCTCTCTCTCTCTCTCTCTCTCTCTCGCACACAATGTAAATAATGCAATATTTAGTATTGCGTAAGTACGTGTTATTGCTACCAGTAATGGTTGACTCTATTAAAAAAAAAAAAAATAAAAAATAAAAAATAAAAAAATAAAAAACACTTGGCTTTATTCCCCCCCTCAAAAACACTTGGGAAAAAATACAGTGTACGCGCATAACACCGAAAAAAAACTGACCCATATTTCTTCCTTAGATCACAGTGGTCGAGGTTTCGGTTGTCATTCTAAGCTTATAAATCACAGCTCGTATAATCAACACGTATTTATCTCATTTACCTTCGCCAAAGGGACCTATGCATTAGCCAGAATCGGCAACCCTAAATAAAGAATCGTATGACCTCTCATGTTGGTTTAGCTTTGGGTAGAGTCGAGCGCTGCAGGTCCTTCAGATGTACTCTGATGTACTTCGCATTCTTATGTATATTCTTTGAGGTGGAATGTACATATAGACTGAGAGACTTAGACTTATATGTGTTTGTGTGTGTGTTTGCGTATTTTCTCCTTTGTCGTTGCTCTATTTTTTGTTGTTGTTTTTTTTCTCATTTTTGTGGGTATTTCTTGAATTATTTTAATGTGTTTGGGAGATTTTGGTTTCAAATAAAGGCATTTCTTTACAGTGTCTATCATAAATCTTATCAAAGATAGGGATTATTCTTTATTCTTAAGTAGTATTTATATTCTTGTTATCGACGCTTTTCATTACCATCACAATCCCAGGAGATTTTATATGATCAGTACTATTGTTTTGTTTCGTAATTATACTTTTGTGTAATGCCTTATTTAAAAAAATATATTATAATAGACTGGAAACGAAATTTGATTTTCTCATTTACGGTCCTTTCTATATTTTTTCATTAAGGACCTTTTTCTGATGTCAGTTCCGTATCTTAAACGTGTATGTAGAGTATGCTTTTTCTTTGCTTTCTTGTGTGTGTGTGTGTGTATGTGTGTATGCAGTATTTACTGTTTTGTGTTTATGCATGTGTACACAGCCGTGAGTGTATATATGTATGCTTACATATACACATGCATGCACAGTTGCACACCCTGCAATGTCATTATCCACAATCTACAAGCATGTCCGTTATGCGAGAAGATAGAACTGAAGTTTAAGTATGTTTTAATTAGACTACTTCCAGCAGCTTGTCTTTGTAAAAAGCCGTTGCCTTGCTTCTGCATCAGAAATGGACCTAGGACAGCTGTATCGGAAGCCGAAGCGGACGTAGGTGGCAGGGCCTTGGGATTGGTGAAGCGGTAATTAGGTGCGTGTGTCTATCTATCTATCTATCTTCTTTAGATATGCATATATATATATAATATATATATATATATATATATATATATATATATATATATATATATATATATATGTATATATATATATATATATATATATATATATATATATATATATATATATATATATATAGAGTGAGTGTGTGTGCATATATATATATATATATATATATATATATATATATATATATATATATATATATATATATATATATATATATATATATATATATATATATATATACATACATAAGAGAGAGAGATAAAAATAAATATAGATATGCATATATATGAATATATACATACATACATGTGTGTGTATATGTGTGTGTGTGTATATATATATATATATATATATATATATATATATATATATATATATATATATATATATATGTGTGTGTGTGTGTGTGTTTGTGTGTGTGTACACACACAAACACATACATATATATATATATATATATATATATATATATATATATATATATATATATATATATATATATATATATACAGATATTTATATATATATATATATATATATATATATATATATATATAAATGAATACATATATGCATATGTGTGTATATATATATATATATATATATATATATATATATATATATATATATATATATTATATGTGTGTGTGTGTGTGTGTGTGTATACATATATATATATATATATATATATATATATATATATATATATATATATATATATACATATATATATGAAAATATTTGGGATGTGTGTTTGTGTGTGTGTGTTTATGTCAGTGAGCTTGTAAATGTGTACAAGAGAGAGAGGAAGAGAGCTTTCGTGTAAATATAAAGAGAGAGAGAGACGTACAGTCATTCCTGAACCAACGAAAACTTGTCTTTTTATCAAACTTGTTTTTACCTTTTTCTCTTAACCGTTTTCTCTCTCTCTCTCTCTCTCTCTCTCTCTCTCTCTCTCTCTCTCTCTCTCTCTCTCTCTCTCTCTCTCTCTCTCTCTCTCTCTCTCTCTCTGTCTCATACTTTCACGTCCGTAGCTTAATGATGATGAATGCTAGAACGTCTGAAAGATATTAGTGAACGTGTGAAAGATTTTGACTCATTTTTTCCTTTGAAAATGTACTTGTCATTTTGAATTTTCTTTCCCAGCCATTTATTAACTCGTAAAGCTTCGTTTTTTGCAAATTTATTCAATCGTTCTTTATCTCTTCTTATTCCTTCTTTTTTTAATTGCAATTAGAGATTTACGAGTCACATCACGCATTGATAAGAAGAAAAATTATCAAAGAAAGTATGACAATAATATTATGAAAACCGGTTTTGTCTATGATGCTGCTATCTTAAACAGTTTTAATAACAACATTAACAACTGATTTCTGCTATTGTCATTATTATTATCATTCTCATCATTATGGTTAGCATGATTATGATTACCATCCCTTTTTACCATCGTTTTCAATTTTTTTTATCGTCATCATCATCATCAATATTATCATTATTATTGTTATCATCATTATTGTTATTATCATTATTATCATTATCCTTACTATTACTACTATTATGATCATCGTTATTGTCATTATCTTTATTTTCATTACTACCACACTTATCATCATTAGTTATCATTATCATTATTCTATCATTATACTTATCATCAGCATTACTATCATTATTATCATTATTTCAATTATCATTATCATTGTCATTACTTTTATCATGATCATTATCATTGTCATTACTTTTATCATTATTATTATCATTACCATCATCATTATCATTACTTTCGTTATCATTCTTATTTTTTTGATTACTTTTATTTCCTTTTTATCATTATCGTCTTAACCATTATCATTATCATAACTGGCATTAGTATTATTATCATTATTGTCATTATAATATTTGTTATCAATATGAGCAATAGTAGCAATAGTGATATTATTTTTAACTACTACCATCATAACGATAGTGGTAATGATAATTATGATGATACTAGAAATGATGATTGATAACTGTATCATAATCTCTTTATTATCATTATCATTATTATCATCATTATTATCATTACTGTCATTATTATCATATTATCATTATTATTATCATTATTATTTTTATTATCATTATTATCATTGCTTGTGATACTGTTATTACTCTATTCAACATTATTATTATTATTATCATTACTATTATTATTATCGAAACTATTTTAATTATCATTATTATCATTAATAATTATATTATAATTATCATCCTTTTCATTATCATTGCTACTAGCATTACTATTATCATTATCATTACTATTATCCTTATCACTTTCACCACTCTTTCACTCTTATCATTACTGTGATCATCATCACCATCATCACCATTGCGTCTCTTGCAATAACAAAAAAAAAAAAAAAAACTGTTATCGCAACACCACGTCGTTTCTGCCCGTTGCCTAATTGCATAACAAAATTAACAAGTTCTTTTACAGCAGAAGCTAAGAAACTTAACCTTCACATTTATATCTACATGCTTGTCTTACCAGGATTCTTGGGATGAAATGTGACTGCGATTAAAGTTTTCGGATCAATTTATTTCCTTTGTTCTTGATTTAGTTTTTAGTTCAAAGTGGGGATTGTTGTTTTTTATGTACTTATCTACTCTGAATGTTGATTATATTACCGAGTAGGAGAGAAAACTGGCAATTGCAGTGGCTATGTTTTGATATATCGTTGAAATCAGCTAAATTGCAGAAGCTGTGATTGTTATTGCACTCTTGAGAGCTGTATCTGTATTCTAACAAGACGATCGAACCACGAGGAAAAATGTTCATGATTTGGCATGAATTGACATGAAAAGCCCATTGGTTATTCTCTTGTTCCAGTAGGACGATCGAAACACTTGGTAAATCACCCATGAAAAGGCACAGGAGACTTTTTAAAAGCCTGTTCGTGGCACCGCAGGAACACGATAAGACCCATACACCCAGGAACATTTCCCCAATCGAGTCATCTTCTCAGCCCCTGTGCAATGTGCATCCCCGGTATACAACGCCCCCCCCCCCCCATCTCCGAACACAACCTCTGTTTAATGTGACCATCAGGCCATATCTGACGCGTTAATCTGCCATCCGCGTTGGTCAGAGTTTCAGTTGCATCGAGAGAGAGAGAGGGAGAGAGAGAGAGAGAGAGAGAGAGAGAGAGAGAGAGAGAGAGAGAGAGAGAGAGAGAGAGAGAGAGAGAGAGAGAGAGAGAGAGAGAAAGAGAGAGAGAGAGAGAGAGAAAGAGAGAGAGAGAGAGAGAGAGAGAGAGAGAGAGAGAGAGAGAGAGAGAGAGAGAGAGAGAGAGAGAGAGAGAGAGAGAGAGAGAGAGAGAGAGAGAGAGAGAGAGAGAGAGAGAGGGAGAGAGAGAGAAAGAAAGAAAGAGAGCGAGAGAGAGAGAAAGAGAGAGAGAGAGAGACAGAGAGAGAGAGAGAGAGAATTAGAAGAGAGAGAGTGAAAAAGAAAGAAAGAGAGCGAAAGAGAGAGAGCGAGAGAGAGAGAGAGAGAGAGAGAGAGAGAGAGAGAGAGAGAGAGAGACAAAAAAAAAAAACAAAAAAAACACACGCGTTTCTTCTCTAGGATTAAGAGCAGTTAGGGTACACAGCGGCATGTTCATTAAATCCCAAATCGGGAATCTCGGTATTAGATCAAGGAGGATTAACACTGGATTAAAGAAGGGATTTAGCTCCAGGGATGCTGCGGGTTCTGACGCTCC
>BOPN01005582.1:50000-52500 GCA_017312705.2 Penaeus japonicus
ATGACTAGCATTAGTATACAAGTGATATCGCACTGTAAGTCTTCAGTAACAAAGTATCTAAAGGTAATGATGCTGTTTAATAATTACAGCGTAGAGACTGACTATTTTGAAAACTGTATTATTTGAGATTATATACACCCATCGAATAATTAAGCATAATCAGTACTAACGTGTTGTGTTATAGTATAGCCATTTTGCCATTTTGTGAACTATAAATTCCAAAAGGATGATATATAAGATTGAATTCCCCGATATCAGATCTTCTGCTACTGGATCCTATAAGCTTTGTTTATTGGCTACATAATTTATGGGACATAGTAGACAATGAATTTATTTTTTGAATGCAAAAGGTATCTAAGAATGAGAAGGTTCAGCTCTCCTTTGATAATGACACTCATGTGACTGATACCCAATAAACTTGAACGCTGTAAACGTTGAATTTTAAAAATACGCTCTGAGAAAACTACTGGAAAAAATCGACTGTCGTTCAATGAACAAGTATTTATGTTATCACCGTTTTTCCCAGATTTGAAATATATGAATTAGACTATTTTTTATCAGTGATAATAAGTATAACAAGTAATTTTGTAATAACCAAAAAATTATGATGAACAGGAAATTGGATACTATCTTCAGAATATAATGCCTGATCAATTGGAAAAATTGCTTCCTGTATCTCATTAGATAAATATGTATCAAAATGATATCACAAATTTTAGGCAGCAAGCAAGACAAATAACTGACATCAAACAAAGTGCATGCACAGGAAGTGACGTTGTCTTAGTATCAAGAGAAAAAGCCAGGGATCACTGTAAAGGTATTGACTATCTTGATTATCAATTATCAAAAAGTTATTCTTCAATCTCTCTAAACTAAAACCTAAATTATTGTCTCTAATACTTTATTTTCCCTGATAAGTTTACTACAGACTGATATATATACATACATATATATAAATATATATAATATATATATATATATATATATATATATATATATATATATATATATATATATACATATATTTTTTTTTTTTTTTTTTTTTATCGGCTAGATTCAAATCACTGATGATACCTTTTCTTTTCTTGTATGCATACTCGTCTTATATCAACATTAAGTGCAATCTTTCCCCATCATAATGAGACCAAATTCAACATTCTATGATAGGGTAAGGTGGAAATTCGGAAAGGAAAAGGTGCCCTTGAGAGGTCTTTTTGAGTTTAAGGGGTCATCACGAAAAAAAAAAAACGGGAGCCCCTGGTTTTAATCCTTACGAAAGTTCGATGTCCGAGAAGATGGGGTCATGGAAATTGGTCATAATTTCTAATATTCTTTTGAAATAAAACGCGTTCTTTCTATTGTTCTATTGAATATTAGTCTAATAAGAAAAAAAAATCCTTCCCATTCGAAATAAGACTTATTTCGGACTCCTACAACTAATAGTACTTTATAAAGTTCGGTAATGAACATATATAAGAAATAGTGATCGAAAAATATTCAGGTTTTCGTGTTGTTGAATTAATAAACTATACTCCAATAAAAAGAAAACCTATTCCTCTATTTCTTTAAAACAGAATCTAAATTATTATCTCTATTAATTTTCTCTCGACAAGTACATTCCAGACTGATATTTCTTAAATTATCGTTTTAATTCAGTTCTCTCTTCTTTGCTTCTTGTGCTAACATTAGATGCACCCTCACCCCCCTCAACCGCTCACCCCCCTCACCCCGTTCAAAACGAGCCCAAATCTAGCTTTCTACCATGCAAGAAAAGAAATATTGTACGATTCTTTATCAATTTATTTTTCTATCGACAATCCTTCTTTACAATAAGACCAAAATTCAGCTTTCTATCTTTTTTTTTCTTTACACATGTGAAGAAACGACAGTTATGATAGCGGTTGACTGATGACCCAAAGGAAGAAAGATGCTTTAAAACACTAATCGTTTGGCGCTCTGGTTTTCATTATCTTTATTTTATGTCTATTTAAGATCAGGAAATTAAAGATTTTTTTTACCTGTTATGATGTGTGTATATATATATATATGTGTGGGGGGGGGGGGTTGTGTGTGTGTGTGTGCGTGTGTGTGTGAGAGAGAGAGAAAGTGTGTGTGAGAGAGATAGAAAGTGTGTGTGAGAGAGAGAGAGAAAGTGTGTGTGAGAGAGAGATAGAAAGTGTGTGTGAGAGAGAGAGAGAAAGTGTGTGTGTGAGAGAGAGAGAGAAAGTGAGAGAGAGTGTGTGTGTGTGTGTGTGTCTGTGTATACGTCTCTGTTTTATGAGTATTTATATGCATGTGTCTATATATTTATGTATAGACGCAGCATATGTAGCTCCTTTAGAAATCCCTCTGGAATGTCTGGTAAAAGACAGGTTGTCGCAGAAATGCACTAGGGAATTCGAAGAAAAATACCTACCACAGCCTTTCCCAATTTTAGGAAGATTCTAGAAAAGGACAGTTTTACTATGAAGATTTTTTATTTAATAAGACCAACGCCAGA
>BOPN01005583.1:22500-25000 GCA_017312705.2 Penaeus japonicus
AGTCAAAGGAAGCGAACGTTGTAAGAGTACTCCTCTCACAACTTTAATCAAATATTCTTTCACTTTGCAATTCAGAGAAGGGGGAAAAGTCCATTACTACTGCTGCCGTATTAACCAATATCATTAGCATCAACACTTACACAATCATACTCTTACTACCACTACTGACGATACACATTGCTACTACTACGACTATTACAATGCTACCATGATTATCATGAACATCTTTATTACCAGTCTTATCATTATGATCCGCCACATCCTGTAACGTCTCTCCTGAACCAATGGGATTGTCCAACTTCAGCATTCCATCACACACGCGCATCTGAAATATCTGGCATTGCAATTTCAATTTCTGATCAGTTGCAACCGAGTGCGCGCGGAGATTATCTGTATAACCACGATTTTTGGACTATAGTATATATAAGCATGTCGCGTCATGTTCTTTTCGCTTGATCTTTGTCAAGCAATCCTTTGGGTAAGCCATAGTGACTCAAAGGTGTTTTCGGTATTACATTGGTTATTGCTTTAATCCTTATTATCGTACACACACACATATACATACATACATACATACATACATACATACATATATATATATATATATATATATATGTATATATATATATATATATATATATATATATATATATGTATAAATACATACTATATATGAGCATGTGTATGGAAAAAGAAAGTAATATGATGAAATTATTCCACATATTGCAGAATTATTGTTGCATATTTCACTCGTTTATTATGCAGGATAGCGTATCATCATGCAATAAAGATACTAATTGCAAGCATAAAATTCACATATACTTAGGGAGCACCTACTCACAATCATTATGACCTGTGCTTGAACGAATACGCATTAATTAACGCTTCGGAATAATGAGAGACAGAAAGGGAGGGGGGGCGGGAGGGAGGAGGAGAAGGAATGGAAGACGAAGAGGGAAAGGGAAAGGGAGAAGGAAGGAGAGAGTGAGATATGAATATATATACAGAGAGAGAGAGAGAGAAGGAGAGAAAGAGAAAGGGAAAGAGACAGAGATAGATAGATAAAGAGAGAGAGTGAGAGAGAGAGAGATAGAGAGAGATAAATAGATAGATAGAGAAAAACGATCTTAAAGAAATAGTAGAAAAGAAAGGAAAAGAAGAGCGTAACACTCACCATATACCGACATCCTAAATTTTATCCCTAAATACAAACAGCATCAAACCATTCATTATCCTCTCCTCAGGCGCCTACTTTGCCTCCCATTTCCCCTCTGAATTTCACCTTTCCCCTCCGCCCTTCCCTTTGTTATATATCATATTATCATATATTAATTAATTTTCTCCCCTTACTTATTACGACCACCCCACGCTCTTCTTTCGATCTCTCTCTTTCTCTCTCTCACTATCTGTCTATTTCTCTCTCTCTCTCTCTCTCTCTCTCTCTCTCTCTCTCTCTCTCTCTCTCTCTCTCTCTCTCTCTACACACATATATATACACACATCTCTCTCTCTCTTCTTCCTCTCTCTCTCTCTCTCTTTCTCTCTCTGTCTCCTGTTCTCCTCCTCTCTCTCTCTCTCTCTCTCTCTCTCTCTCTCTCTCTCTCTCTCTCTCTCTCTCTCTCTCTCTCTCTCTCTATATATATATATATATATATATATATATATATTTATATATATATATATATGTGTGTGTGTGTGTGTGTGTGTGTGTGTATGTGTGTGTGTGTGTGTATGTATATATATATATATATATATATATATATATATATATATATATACATATATATATATATATATATATATATATATATATATATATATATATATATATATGTGTGTGTGTGTGTGTGTGTGTGTGTGTGTGTGTGTATGTATATATATATATATATATATATATATATATATATATATATATATATATATATATATAAACACACATATGCAGCATTTACATTTATCTGTATCTATAGAAATTTATCTGTCTTTATATAAATCTATATATACACATTTATATATGTGTGCACACTCGCACACAAACACACATACACACACACACACACACGAATATACTTCACACACACACACACACACACGAATATACTTACTCACACACACACATATGTATGTCTAATAGCTGAAGCTGCGCATTTGTTCCTTGTTTTCATCGGTCGAGTCCGCCAATGAAAACAACTGTTGCGAAAGTGCTTCATTCGTGCGCTAATGACGTGGCCACTCGGCTAACAGGCTTGTCCACAAGCCCGCACTGAGGTGTGACGGGAGGCCATACAACACGCAGCCAAAGTGCCGGTGGATGCGGCCAGTGCGAGCGAATTTTGCTAATAAGCGAGCGTGAGGTGAGCCATTGCCTGTCACGCTGTGCAAGCTTTGGCGATGAGTCATGCCACTGACAAACTGCAGCTTCCCCTGTTTAAGTCCATAAGTATTTTCGTTTTTCATTCTCTTAATGTCCTTTCTTTATCTCTCAATTCATAAATTTGGT
>BOPN01005583.1:47500-50000 GCA_017312705.2 Penaeus japonicus
GAAACTGTCGTTAAACTGCACACCACGGATTGTAATAGATTTCTTCAGTGGTAGCTTCCTTCCTTCGAAGCACATGTGTAGTGGCAGTGTATTTTCGAGATCACCATGACCGGAGCTTTCTCTGGAGCTAAACTCACTTGCCAGTGCTTACCCCAAGAGACAATTTTTTGCAGCGATTGATTGATGTGTGCTATACGAGCTTCTCTTTCGGTTCTATTACAAGTAAATGCAAGCATGCAATCATCTGCATGGGTAAGTGCTTCAGGTATGAGCTGGAAGATATGAGTTTTTTGAGAAGTATGGTTAGATTAGATTGGTCTGGGTCTACTGTGCCTCTCGGGTCTCTCTCTGTTTGCCTTTGCCATTCTTCATCAATATGTTGGATCTAGCACAGAAAGCGATATGCCGAACATCCTGCTCTTCCGTCGATAAATTCCATAACTGTCACTACAGCATCCCTCTTCTCAGAGATTCTCTGAGATGTATTTACTAAGAAGGCTAAAATGCTCTTTTTCCTTCCTAATTCTGTTTTCAGTTGGGTAATATTGCTGAGTTACCTTGGTTCTAACTGCAGTAGCCTTCTTGTCCTCCATAACGATGGGGTTATCAGAAACAGTGTACTTGTGGGTTTTCCATGTAGGTGCTGGTCTTCCCACACTTGGCACACCATACCCTCGGTTCATAGTCAGGTAGCCACCAGGATAAGCATTTCTATCCTTTTATATTTCTATCCTTTTATATCGAGTCAATACTTGATGTTTTTCTCTGTGGTGTTTTTGCACAAATGATCAAACCATGGCTGATCATACGGTTTCATTGAGTGAGTGGAGTGTGGTAAAAAAATCAATCTTTCAATTTCAGTAAAGTAAACGTATAAAAATATGCTTGCTGATATATGTCTCCCTGCAATATGTCCTTCCTCTGAGTTCTGTCCAGTCCACACACTCCCATTTCCACAACGTATGAATGTTTAACTCCTCCCTGGGTATCCTTAATTCATCTTATATTTGCTAATGCAGCCTCGTGATCAAAGGTTCTAACATGCCCGAAAGGGACACAATATATAGCGTGGGGAAGCAAATGACGATCCAGAATGATGCGTTGAAAATTCTGAAGATTGTACACTGCCATAAGTTTATCGAAATTTGCTTATACTGATTTCGGTCTCCGAATAATACAGCGATGGTAGTTGAAGGTTGTTATTACATAATCAAAATTTTGGATTGATAAGTCCAGCAGTGGAGTTCCTTGTGGTGATCTACAAAATACAATCCCATGCCGTCTGCGGTCAACTAGAATAAAAAGTATCATATTGAGACCATCAAGCAGAGGGAAATCTATTGTCTTTACGTATCCAGTTTGAAATATCCTGGGACACGTGCATGATTGGTAGGGCCTCTCGCATCAAGGAAGGTTTCGATGGTAAGGATTATGTCGGCCTTTTTCTTTTTGACAAATCGGAGAGTTACCCACCAACATTGGCATGGAACCCTCTCACATTAGTACGAAGGACTGATTGTATTGTTCAGTTTGTAGCTGATGATTTCTAAATTACATGGTTGGGAACAACATTGGTCCACAGTTTGTTTCATTGTGTTGTGTAGTATTGGCTCTTTTATTTATTTATTTAGTAGAATTAATCGAGATAATCTATGAGGTAGAGATCTTAAATTCCATACTTGATTTTTTATCCTTTGTATACTCTTATTTATTATCCTTTTATTCTGTATATATACAATTATTTAATTCCATATTTGTCATATCATATTCTTCCATTATTCACCACATTTAAGAGAAATGAAGAGTTAACATTTAAGGAGGAAAATATACGAAAATCCCACTTAATCACAATTCATTATCATTTCTTCTCAACACCAAAACATGTACATATATTTTTTCAATACTTCTGAGCCCGTGTACTTAACCATGATAGTGAGATTGAGATGCCATTAGCGTTACTTAACCTTCACAGAATAAGTTCTCCCTCAGTCAAGCGCAGCCAACCAACGTCGGTCTGCTGGCTTGACATTTCTGCCAGTCAAAGTTACATTGAGCGGGGAATTCAGTCTCATGCAAATCCCGCTTTTTGTTTTTGTCACAAGGATTTATATATAGTAATGACCAAGGTGTAGTTTTTTTTTCAGCGACAGGACCTGTTCTATGGTCGTTTGGTAGTTGCATCGATACTTCGTCGCAGAATTCACTATAGTTAAGTTTCTTGCCCGTTAATTGATATTACTTTCACAATATCTTTCCTTTCGATACAGCTTTTCTCTATGAGATATTTTCTTTTGCTGTAATTACAGTGCATGAGCTTAAAGGAATGCTCTTGGGAGAGGGCCTACCGGTTACAAAATTGATACTTCTCCTGAACAGGAAGCAGGTTACTTGGATTTTGAATCTTTTATTTTTGCAGCTGATGTTGCAAAGTGGGCTGATAGTTCAATTGCCTCTTTTCCTTCGTTATTAGGTGAGTATTTTGGAAGCGCTCAGGTTCACT
>BOPN01005583.1:70000-75000 GCA_017312705.2 Penaeus japonicus
TTTGTAATGAAATTGTCGATGTATGGAGGCACAACTGGCGAAGAAGAGGCAGCGCTGAGCAGGAACTGAGAATGAGGAGGTAGAATTCATACAAAGAGTTAGTTTAAGAACTGACCGAAAGAGTGACAATGACGGACCTTAATTGGTCGGGTATGCTTTCGTTGACTGCACCGCTCCAGAAGGAACTAAGCAGATGGCAACGAGACTTTCGCAGCACCATAAGGCAAAAGGTTAGTTGTGGCAGGCCCAGATTACCATCCGCTGATATCCATGATGGATCTGAAAGACCCGATTACATTGGAATTCTGGCTAATATTTAAGTAGCTCGTCGGTCAACACCACTGGCTTTTAACTCCTCCAGACACAAGGCACGGAACACATGAATAGTAGAGCAATTTATATCAAATGTCTATGTCACCGATGGCATTGCCAAGAGAGGAGTGAAATTGATGACTGATTTCTATGAAAAGTGTGAAGATGAAAAATTACAAGATGTCTTGAGGCATACTAAATAGTACACCCTATCTATAATAAAGATGCTATATGCTGAAAAATTCCTTTGAGCTGTTTTCTATACCCATCATCAAGTTCAGGAAAAGATCGATGCACACACACACACACACACACACACACACACACAGACCATATATGGCAGTGAATCTGTGCTTGAGTCTAGAGTTACACATTTACGAGTCTCCCTCTGCTTGTTCGGGGCAGATGGGCAGAGGTCCTCCGAGTGGTAGGACCGGCAGCCGTGTCCTCGCACGCCCCCATGGCGGTTTCTCTCTCAATTATCTCAGGACTTCGATGTTCGTTGTTGATTACGGAAGTAAGACAGAAATTGTCGGGCGAATATGTGTGCCATTACGAGAGCGAGATGAAAGACTTAATCATTTTACCTGACGTTATGAGTCCTACTCCTCTATTTATCAGTTGGCTCTGTTATATTAGCTAGTGTCAGGTAAGATGATTCATACTTGTTTTACATTCACCATGGACCAATACACGCTTATCACACACACATGTGCGCGCTCACACACGCACGCACACACACACACACACACACACACACACACACACACACACACACACATACACACACACACTGTATTGACTCACAGCATATTCAAGCTATAGACATGTAGAGCGAGTCCTATTTGAGCCAGAGAGATCAGAGAGACTAACCCACGACCTGTACCTCTTCTGCACTTCTGCCTCCTCTTTCTCCTCCGGACCCCCGCTCCTCTTTCTCTTTCTCTTTTCTCCTTTTGTTCCTCCCGCTCTTATTTCGTCTCCCCTTCGTTTTCTATCTCCCCCTCTTTCGTATCTTCCCCTTGCTATTCCTCTTTACACCCCTATTCCCCTCTCCTCTCTCCCCCTTCACCTCTGTCTCCCTCGCCAGCTTCCCTTCCCTCTCCCCCCTGTCCTGTGCGCCCTGGATGAGACTAATGGCGGCCGTGAAGATGAAGGATACATAACATATGAGGACAAATGTGTCTGGTGATACGGGCTCAGAGGGCGCCGTCGTGACGTGAATTATTTGTGGATCTTCCCCTCCGCTTCCCCCCGCGGGCTCGCTGCGCCTTCGCCCGAATTCACGGGGCCTCCCGCCAGGCTTTGCTACGAAGGAAGTCCTCGTGGTTGTCCGGGAAGGTTCATCAAACATTGCCAGTGTCAACTTAGTTCAGGGCACCGTGTATCGCGAATTCATGGGATTCCAGCATCGCCGACTCCTGAATTCCAGCGGCTTCTCATCTTGATAGATTAACACAGTATCACAATATTTCTTAATAGCAAAAGCTACTATACATAGTTCTGCCTTCATTTCCAGAGGAAAAGGGTTTTATCCTGTTTTTTTTTTTCTTTCTTTCTTTTTTTTTTTTTTTTGCCGTGGCAGCTGTGGCTTCATACCTGGAGATCACGGTAAACACCCTGGAATATTCTCTTATATGCAAGGTAAACATACGTCGACAGGTGGGCACTCTTACCTCAGCAAGGCGAAGATGGGAGTGGGCGGGGGAGGGGGAAGAGGCGGGGGAGGGAGAAGAGGCGAGGGAAAGGAGGAGGGCAGGAAAACGGAGGAAGAAAAGGGAGGGCGAGGGGATGGATAGGGGATGCGAGAGAGGAGAGAGGGAGAAGAATGGATGGAGATGGGGAGGGGAGGGTCAAGGGGAGCAGATCTGCGGCCAATTTTGTTGGCGAACGCGCGGAGGTGGAGTGCCACTACTCCGGAGGCCGTTGGAACGTCCCGGAGGATTTTATGGCAAGAAGTTTCGAACATTCTTTTTCAGTCTTGCGCTAATTCAAGTCCAACATCCAGAGAGAGAGTTGAGAGTGGAAGGGGCGAGCGGGAGCGGGAAGGAGGAGGAATAGGGAGGAGGAAGAAGGAAACGGAGAGAGGGAAATGGTGGCTTCTGTGTTGAAAGCCTCTCCCTGCTTGGCCAAGGGGAGATTATCCATGGTTTTTCAGGTAATTTTTGGCTCCGCTGCAAACACGTGTGCAAGTATTTAAGAGAATGAAGGTAGTTCTCCCTCTGTTATTCAGCTCCACAAACCAACCTTCACGAGATCTCGACTCATCAAATAATAAGACGCAGCGCTGAAGTTGATGCAGTGTAGACATTTCATATTATCAGAGCATATATACTTTCCAATTACATAACCACATGTGCTCATGGATGTTGGAGGATAATTCTTTTGGAATATGTATTTCACTGAATAACGGAGATGCTTCCGAGAACTATTCCTCGGACATAAATATTCGTCGATGTGGCTATGTAGAGTTGATGAAAAGAAACTTCGGTCACATTTTAAGAAATCTATTGCGAGGCGTATTTCATCCACAACCAAAGTTTTGTACTGAATCACGGAACGTTACCCTTCGCCTGACTGGGGGGACGAACACAGTAACTGCAGTAACATAAGAGGTCACCTTATCTCCCTGGAAGAAGAGGATTCGCCAGGAAGACTAGTAACAAGGCTTAACAACTACACGACAAACAGGCAGCAGGTGATTAAACATGCATAATTTTCACCGTGTCTCCTGGCGAGGAGACAGACGAGAAGAGGAAGCGGAAACATGAGAAAAGGCAAGAGGTAAGAGGCGAGAGAGAGAAGGAATGGGAGGGAAAAGACAATGAGAAAAAGGAATTTGAGAAGGAAGAGGAAAGCGGAGGGTGAAACGAGGAAGGGAAATGAGAGTCGGGAGTCCCTCGGACAGCGGAAGTGAAGCAGGAGAGCAATATGGCACTTGTTTTCTTAACCTTCCTGCGGCACCTGTTTGTGTCTCATCACGTTGACATCTGTTCCAATATTCTCACTGTTTATTTACTCTAATCACCGCAGTGCACGAGAGTCCCCGCGATTCCACTGCAGAGCTCGTCTTATTATTACACTGGTGCTGTGGGAGAGTGACACGCACTTCAGACGAGCGACCCTAAACAAATGGGACGTCTGCCGTGTTTAAAAAGAAGGGTGCTGAGAGGCTCGAATATATTTTTGTGCTGCCGAAAAGGAGGAATATTTTCTCCTCCAAATTACCATGTTAGATGAAGAGTCCAGGCTGGAGATGCTACACCTAATATACTGTTGGGACGAAAATATTTGGTTTCTGATTTGCATAATTAAGGGATAGATTATGCGTGTGGAGTATGTTAACATAGGGCGAGCGAGGAGGGCGCTCGAGACCGAAAGTCGCGAGCATCGCATGACGGCGGTCGGTCAAGGCTTCGACGAGGATGAGGGGGAAATGGGGGGGGGGGGGGCAAAGGGCCACCGGGATAGGGCCAGTTCTAGCATGTTAGAGCGGCCGGAGTAGGGGGGGGGGCACTTCCGAAGCCAAGGCGAATGGGCGGCTGTGAGGAGCTTGCGACGTGTGTAAGAGGTGACTCCTGAGGCGGGATGAATGGAGCAGCCCCGGGCGAGGCGACGAGAGACGTGAGCCATGGATGGGTCAGAGGTCGAAGCCGCGCCGCCGCGCCGTGGCTCCCGGGCGGCGGCAATAACCCCGGCGGCGGCGGAGCGAAGTGCCACCGCAGGAGCAGTTGCAACATGCAAATAACGCAATTAGGCAGCGAGCGGCGCGGCCCTTGTGCTTTAATTAAACAAAAATGAAACGGAAAGAACGCAAGACGAACGGGAAGCGATGAAATTAAAATAAAAGCGGGAGATAAAGAGGAAAGGGGATAGATGGATGGGTAGGCTGATTGAAAAATAGTGATATAAATAAATAAATGAATACATAGATAATTGGATAGCCAGACATATAGAGAAATAGATAAATAGACAGAGACATAGGTAAGCACATATTCCAAAAAACAAAAACATGAAAAAAAGAAGACAAACAACAACATACATACATCTCGCAACAATATTACTAGATATATGATTTGCTAGATATATGATATATGATATATATAATACATATGATATATATGATATACATGATATACATGATATATATGATACACACACATGCATATATATGTGTATATATATGTATATATGCATACACACATGCATATATACTATATACATGTATATATATATACATATATATATATATATATATATATATATATATATATATATATATATATATATATATATATATATATATATATATATATATGTTTGTGTGTGTGTATATATATGTATATATATATACATGCATACATATATATGTATGTATATATATATATATATATATAGATATATATACACACACACACACACACACACACACACACACACACACATATCACCCCCTCCTACCCCTATGCCTTTCAAAACGACCCGGCATATCTTTTACGGACGGCCTCGCGCATTTTCCTCGCATGAATCTCGCCGAGCCGCTCGTGGCTCCGCCGGCAAGCGAACAAAAGCGCTGCGATCGAGGCAGAGTTAATCTCAGTCGCAATATTTATCCGAAACATAACGGGAAAAGATCCGGATGCGGCCGGAGAGGCTTATTGACATGGCCAACACCGCGAACGCCGCCT
>BOPN01005584.1:27500-52500 GCA_017312705.2 Penaeus japonicus
TGGTGTAGGAGCGAGAGGACTTCTTGCAGAGCTGGTTGGGTCGCACGCAATATAGAATGCAGGGACGATCGTCTTGTTCTCCGGTGTGTTCCCTTGCACTTTTAGCCGATCGTTTTTTGTCACGCCGAGACGGTTTCTGAGTAAGACTACATCTCTATCATTTTAATATAAAGCTTGACATTATTAAGTTTTAGATATATGCAACACAACCAGATCCGCAAGAAGTCTCTCGCTCCTACACCACACATATACACACACACATACGTGTTTGTATATGTATACATGTGTGTATGTATGTACACACACACATAAATATATGTGTATATATATATATATATATATATATATATATATATATATATATATATATATACAATATATATATATATATATATATGTATATATACATACATACATATATATATATATATATATATATATATATATATATATATATATATATATGTATGTATGTATATATATATATATATATATATATATATATATATAATATATATATATATATATATTCATACACGTGTATAGTTATACAGTTTACATGCATTGTATGTATGTAACCATATGTGTCTGTGTTTGTATTCAGTCCACATATACGCATCTACGTACGCATAGATTTGTAAAGCATTCCAGTTTCCTTTAGGTCTGACGCGCTAAGTGGAGACTTCGGAAGCCTTCTGAGGGAATTGTGGCCAAAGAGGGCATCTCCATGTCCGGCGGGAGGACCCCGCCTTTCAGACAGTCGTCCAATAGCCAGTTATCACCCTTCAGACCCCACCTCGCCCCCTCACCACCCCACTCTAGCTTCCTCCTTCCCTCACCCTCTCCTCCTTCCTCCTCCCCCCCTCCTTCTCCATCTGCCACTTCCCTCCCCCTCTCCTCCTTCCTCCCCCCTTCCTTCTCCATCTCCTCCTTCCTTCTAAATCTCCTTCTTCCTTCTTCCTCCCCTTCTTTCTCCATCTCCTTCTTCCCTCCCCCTCTCCTCCTTCCTTCTCCATCTCCTCCTTCCCTCTCCCTCCCCTTCTTTCTCCATCTCCTCCTTCCCTCTCTCTCTCCTTCCTTCTCCCACCCCCTCCACTTTTCCCTCCCTACCCCCCTCTCCCTTCACTTTCTTCTCACTCCCTACGCAACCTCCCCTCCCCCCCTTTCCCTCTTTTCCTCCCTCTCGAGACGAACCTTAAGACAACAGCCGTTATCGCCACCGTCTGAACAAGTTGATGGTCTGTTTCCCACACTAAACTCGCCCTTTGAGTCGTGCCCTCTTGTGCGACTGCCGCGGTGATGTTATCAGCTGGTCACCTCGGGAGGTCGCGACGGAGGTCAGAGGGGGTTGCCGCTGAGGAGGCAAGGTCGAGGGGGGAGGGATGGTGAGAGAGGGACTAGGGGAGAGAGGGAGAGGAGGAGGTGGGGGGAGGGTGACACAAAAGCCTCCCCCGGAAGTTTGGTCAAAAGTTAACATTATGGCTTTATGGCGGGTGATAAATCAGGTCAAAACAGTAAAGACCTGATCTGCCTACACTGGGCCGAGTTGAAGGGGGTTTCAGGTCAGCCCATTTTGCCTTCTCTTTCTCCTTCCTCCCTTTCTCTCGCGATTGAAGTACAATGTCAAGACGAATTGGAAATGATTCGGGAGTCGAGGGAAGCTCAAAGGGCCTTCAAGAAGCCCTAAGAGAAAGCGGAGGCGATTCACCCACCGCTGTGCGAACTTTCGTGAGATCTCGAAATCCACGGCACGAAGAATGGCGTTTCGTGATCCGTTTTTCGTTCGTTTTCCTATCCTTTTTATTCGCATTCGGAGGCTCTCGTTTCGAAAGGCTTCTGAATCTGTAATGAGAGGGAGTGTTATTCTACCTTTTATTTATCGTTGTTACTATTTTGTTTGTTCTTTGGATTAATAACAATTTTTGTTTATATATCTACTTGAGCTTTGGTTTTCTTTATTTACATTTGTCCTTTATACATTGTCTTGTTACTTTTTAAATCCAGTGTTCTTTATAGATATATCCAAGTACAATTCTGATCATTATTGCTCTTCTTGATTTGATAGAAATATTTTTTTTTGTCTATCACGATTAATTACATTTTTCTTATTGTAGCTTTGGAACCATGTGAAAAAAACTTTTAATTCAAGAAAAGAAGGAGTGACATTTTTTTCATTCGTTTAGCACTGACATTGATAGAAATAGTGAGCCACTAACTCGAATAAAAACATTTTTCTCTGACATTGATGTGAAATACAATTTTTCTTATGTAGTTTTTCCTCATTCCTTCTCTTTATCTTTTTCTTTGGCTCCCCAAGAACACACAACAATTCTGATTATCATCATTATCATATATCATCGTCCTATTGTATATTGTTATCATTACGTTCATCCTGTTTTTGTCTTCCAGTTATCCTGAAGCTTTTATTGTCTATAAACCTTCGCGTTTGAATCAAATAAAGGAATTTAACATTCACAAAAATAACAAATCGATTTGATCAAACCTCTAAACCATAAACGCCCGGGAATTATCTTGAATATTTTTTTCAGCCTGTGACACGCTCTCGGACTAATGTTAATCTTAAGTGCATTTTCGCCTCCCCAGGACTAAAAACAAAAAGTTGTTTGCTCTCTCTAAGGTTCTCTCGAACACTGTTTCTCACTCGAAGATACAAAACAAGGGAAGATTAGAACTAAAAACATACAGGCGTCAACAGACTTCGTACTTTTGAATAATTTCTGGGTCTTGAGCCCGTTCGCTTGACCTCCATTCTTGCAAACACACCTGCATCCACGTTCATGTCGTTTAATGGGATATAAAAATCAAAACAGTCCTCATAATGGATATTTGTGATGCGCATTATCATAAACAGGGTGTAAGAGAGATGGGAGGCGAGGCGAGGGTGACGGAGAGTGTTGTATACTCTGTTGAAGGGGGAGCTGGAGGAGGAGAAAAAGAAGAAGGAAGAGGAGAAGGTAAAGAAGGAGATGGAGAGGGAGGTGGAGAAGAAATAGGAGACGGAGAAGGGAGAGGAAAAAAGGAGGAGGAGACGGAGAAGAAGAAAGGGGATGAGGAAGAGGAGGTAGGGAAGGAAGAGGAATAAGAGGGGGAGGAGGAGGAGGAAGGGGAGGAAAGGGAGGAGGAAAGGGTGGAGGATGAGGAAGAGGAGGAAAGGGAGGAGGAGGAGGAAGAGGAGGAAAGGGAGGAGGAGGAGGAGGAGGGTGTAGGACTAGGGCGTCGCGACACGGCGAGGGCACGCGGATTTTGATTAAGTGTGTGAGATGGCCTAGAACGTCTGGCTTTCCATTTATCATTATCATCTCCACTAACGCGAGGGAGAGAATTCCTTTTACGGAGCTTCACGCCTTTCAAAACATGATGGCGAAATCGGTCTCCAAGATCTGGCCAGGTTTGGGCGACGCCGGACCGCAGATGTATCTCAGATACACCACAAAACATTTCCTTAATTTGCATAAATCTTGTGGCATTGTCGCCAAATGGCCTCGTGATGGGGGTAAGAGGGAAGGACAGATAACGCTGCGAGATAAGAGCGGAGATAAAAGAAATGGAGTGAGGTGGACACACACGGTAGGTGACGCAGCCGTGATAACAATCGCTGAAAATTTAACGCGACCGTCCCGGCTCAGTGGCCTGTGGGAAGACAGAGCGGGCCACGCGAGAGGAGCCCTCCGATGACCTGCTCTCGAAGACCTGCTCTCGAGGACCTGCTCTCGAAGACCTGCTCTCGAAGACCTGCTCTCAGAGACCTGCTCTTAGAGACCTGCTCTCGAAGACCTGCTTCAAAAGACCTGTTCTCAAAGACCTGCTCTCGAGGACATGCCTTCGAGCGTGTACAATCAAGGATGTGCTCCCGAGGACCTGCTCTCTCCAGGACCTGCTCTCCGAGATGCAGCTTCTCCAACCAGATGTGTGAGCTGATACACCTGCTCGCCTCGATCGTCCTCTCCGATACAACTGCTTGGAGGTTTCTTGCACCGTTACCAGTGTTCACGGACGATTTACACAGATACGCGGCTGATCACAGGAGTCCGTGGAGGTACAAAGGCATTTACTTACTGGACGATATGTCTTGTCGAAGATAATCCCTATGGATGTGGTTCTAAGGAGATTCTTAAGAATGTTGTGATATACAAATCCTGGGTAGACCAGGATAGTGTACATTATCTATAAAGATGTTTACTAGGATGATATTTAATTGTATAAAATGCAATCATTTCTTATAGAATACTTACAACAACGCATCAACGAAACACATAGTCATAAAGAAATACAAGATGCACATAGCCACTGCAGAAACATGGCTTCCAATGACACACAGAATCATTAAGAAAAATATATATAAACCCAAAACCCACACGCACAATCACAAATTCCCTTGTACTTGCCAACATACACACTCATTGCAGATACTACTCCCATATATGTATCTCTCATGCATACGTCGGTTAACGCGGCATCTCACAAGCAAGTGTCGGGATGTGAAGTGTCACACCCCCGCCATCAGTACCCCAACACCCCCTCCCCCCAATACCCATCTACCTATCATCCCACTACCCCCCCTGGTACCCCTCACCCCTCGTACCTCTGTTCTCTGCGACAGTCAGGTTAAGCGGCAGAGCGTCGGGACTTACACTGAAGGCGTCAGTAGTGGCCATTGTACTAATTTGGGAGATACGATCGTGGCAGACGAGGGGAGTGTGAGTGCGTGTGTGCGTGCGTGCGTGCGTGCGTGTGTGTGTGTGTGTGTGTGTGTGTGTGTGTGTGTGATCTATATCTTCCTTGTTAATGTTTTTATCTTTCTGCTAGCATTTATCATTCCCCACTTTCTCCCTTTTATTTCTTTCTCTATTCTCCGTTTCTCCTCCATGTTCTCGTATCTGCCCTTCCCTCCACGGCCCTCCCTCCCTACCTCACTCTTCCCTCCATGGCCCTCCCCTACCCCTAGCTTTTCCCTTCAAGGCCATTAACTCCCTTCCCCTCCACCCCTCCTTCTATCTCCCCCACTATTCCCCTTACCCTCCCCATCCATTGCTCCCCCTCCAAGTTTTCCACAACCCCTCCTCGCTTTTCCCTTCCCCCTTCCCCTCCTCCCTTGCTCTTAAACCTCACGTAAACACTTCGTTAACATTCCTGCTTGCCAAAATACCTGCTCGCACTCCTCTTCTCTTCGTCTGCAGATCTGCTTGTTACGGACGTGCCTGCTGCTTTTGCTTGCTTAGCAACCGCGTTAACCGTTTGTTTACATTCTGTATGTACTGGTCTTGGATATTCGTTCTTGTCTTATCCTTTCTCTCTCTCTCTCTATCTCTCTCTCTCTCTCAAACACACACACATACATACATACAGACACACACACACACACACACACACACACACACACACACACACACACACACACACACACACACACACACACACACACACACACACACACACACACATGAGTGACCCGGAAGCTCATTTTGTAGGTATCGCCGGAGCCCTCGCAGAGATAAGGGCTTCAGAGGTGCGACACTGGAAAATGACAAATAGCTATAAAGATTACGTTTTGGGGGGAGGAGGGGGAAGGGAGGAAGGGGGAATGGTGGGAGGAGGAAGGGGGGAATGGAGGGAGGAGGAAGGGGGGAATGGAGGGGGGAGGAAGAGGAGAGGCGAGGAAAGAGGAGGGGGAGGAGAGGAAGAGGAGGGGGAGGGGAGGATGGAGAAGAGGGGGAATGAGGGTAAAGGAGGGAGGTAGAAGGGAAGGAACGAGGGGGGGGGGACATGTAAGAAGGTCCTTTCTCTTTTCTCTGAATACAAAAAAAAGAAGAAGGAGAAATGGATAAAGAAAAGGATTAGACAAGTCGACGATCGTGATCTTTTTATTCACATTTCTTTTATCTTTCTCTTCTCTTTTTTTTTTTTTTTTTTGGAGGGGGGGGGGGAGAGGTCAAAGTTAGGAAACTCCGATTCAATCTGGAAACGAGGATGATTGTGTGCGATTGTGAAAGAATCTTAGATGTCGTCAGGATAAAAGTGGACGTGTCGTGTGGGACAGCGTGGACGCGACGACTCACCGACTCGCTGTAAATCCTAAAATTGGTTAGCTTAATGATTACCCAATCCTGAGATTCTGGAGAGACAATGAGTAAAAGAAAGGGAATGATTGAAGAAAGATGAGAGGTAGGAGGAGGGAAAAGAGGCCTTTGATTACGGAACGAGCAAGAAAGAAGAGAGAAAGGAGATCTTTGAACGAGGACTTAGTAAGAGAGAGAGAGAGAGAGAGAGAGAGAGAGAGAGAGAGAGAGAGAGAGAGATTTAAACGAGGAAGGAGCAAGGTAGAGAGAGAGAAAAAAATCTTTGAACGAGGAAGAGCAAACGAAAGAGACATAGAGAGAAAAGAGATCTTGGAACGAGAAACAAGCAAGAAACAGACAGAGAGATCTTGGGACGAGGAAGGAGCAAGAGAGAGAGAGAGAGAGAGAGAGAGAGAGAGAGAGAGAGAGAGAGAGAGAGAGAGAGAGAGAGAGAGAGAGAGAAGACATTTTTGAGCGAGGAAAGAGTAAGAAAAAGAGAAAAAAACACCTTTAAATGAGCACAGTTAGGGAGCGAACAGAGATCCAGACCACACAAGGGATGGACAAACGAACGGGGAAATCAAGATAGCTCAGACCCCTACCTGTTGGCCAGGTGACTAACACCATGCCCTCGGGAGTAGCAACACCTGCAGGGGTGAAGAACGTCGGGAGATTTCAACGCCGGGGAGGTAGTGATCCCGACGCTGCCTCGTTGCGCGCCCCCTTCTTGCTTCCCCGGGCGCTTTTTGCAACGTTAATGATGATACTTGGCCTCAATTTTCTCCTTCTTATTCTCGCATTTTCTCTCCCTCGCTTGCGATTTATCATTTCCTGGCTCTGGACCCCTCTTTCATTGTGCTTCAAGGTGGTGCCTCGAGGGCGTGTGATTATGACACCGATTCCCGCCATGACTCGTTATCCAGATTTAGACGCTGAATTCATGACGGTATTAGTCAGGCTGGAACGGCGTGCATTTATCCCCAGCTGCTCATGACAGGGTCTGGCGAGCGTGGTTCCCTCCTCTGTGCATCGTTCATGCAAGCAAACATTGCAATACAAGAGCAAAAAAGAGGAAAGACGAATGCAAGGCAATCAGTAACACATACTAGAAATGCCATTCAAAAGAGTACCAGTAATGGATGCTACAGGGGATCGCCGTATACACCAGCGACGATAGCCATTAGGGTCATGGTGTTCGTGATCGCTGCTGTGCTAATGGGTTATGGTGGCAGCCGTCGTGCTCTATGGGAGAAGAACTTTATAGAAAGAACACTAGTAGCTGTTGTAAGATGCATTGCCAATTCCTTTTATACTGAAAAAAAAGTTATAATGTTACGATGAAAAAAAATGAAAAAAAAATCAGTGTCAGGTAAGTTCCTTTATCGTATATGCTGGAATAAACATTGTGGTAATGTGGTTGTGTGAGAAGTGGTATTTGTGAAGGAACGCATGTATACGTGATGTGCATGGCAAAGGTTGGTTGACAGCGTGGGCATAGGACAGTAAACATGCGCTCGGCTGAAGGTCTTTGACAGTGTGTACTTGCTAGTGCATGAACATGTGTAACAGTATAAATATTCTTTGAGAATGTGTGGGTATATGAATGTAATGGCAGTCGTGTAGATATGATGCAGAGTAAATGTGCGGCTGCGCAGACGAAATACTTGTGCCACTTTGTATCTCTTATAAGTCTGTGATTCTGTAAATCTGCGTAAGCATGTGTGTGTGTAATGGTAGAAGGTTGCATAGATAAAGGCCTGATTATGTAATATAAGTCATATGAAAAGAAAATCTGCCTCTTTCTCTTTCTACTGTTGTGGCCTACTCACTGCCTCTTCAAGTTCATTAGATATTTCCACTAGCCTCGTTATCCCCGCGTCCTTCGTTCTTCCATTGACGAAATTCCTGAACTTGTTTCCCTTCCCCGACGAAAAAAAAGAGAAAGAGAAAAGGAAAACGATAAAAGCAATTCCAAAAAAGAAGAAGAAATAAACGAAAGCCCGCCTCACAGAGAGAGAGAGAAAACAACAGAATGAAACGCCATGGAACCACAGAGGTGACGTGGTGGTGTAGGAACAAATGAGGCACGAGGTGGTCACAAGAATGCTATCTGATCCTCTTTTGTCAATCGCTGGGGAGGATCGCGGAGGACAAGAGACCAGCCACTTTAGGGTTCAAGCACTTATGACTGACGGCAACCATTTGTTCTCAAGGCATTTGTTGTTCTCTGTAAGTGGTTCTGATTGTCTTCACGTGGTCGAATTTTTCACTCTATTTACTCTCAAACAGATATGTATCTCCCGCCATAGATTTCCAGATCCCAGAGAGAAAATAGAGAAAATATAGACGGATAATAACAAAAACAAGCAAGGAGACTCGTAGGGAGATTCAGTTCGTGTGTATACTGTTGTGCTGAACGCTGCTCATACCGGGAATAGTCACAACACCAGGAGCATAAATCACGTGCCACACACTCCTCTTGCCCGCATAGACACGGAGAGGTATGTGTGCGTGTGTTGGGGTAGGGGGGGGGAGGGTATTTACGTGTGTGTGTGTGTGGAACGCTGCTCATACCGGGAATAGTCACAACACCAGGAGCATAAATCACGTGCCACACACTCCTCTTGCCCGCATAGACACGGAGAGGTATGTGTGCGTGTGTGTTGGGGTAGGGGGTGGGGGGAGGGTATTTACGTGTGTGTGTGTGTGTGTATGTATGGGGGTATACATACATACGTACATATATATATATACATATATAAGTGTTTATATATACATTTATATAAGTGTTTAAGTGTTTATATATACATATATATATAATACATATAAACATATATACATATATACACTTATACATACATGGATACATATATATACAAATATATATACATATATATGGTATCTGCACCACACGCACACACAAATATGTATATGTATGTATACATCACTCTATCTATATCTATCTCTATTTCTATCGCTCTATCTCAATTTCAATCTCTCTCTCTCTCGCTCGCTCGCTCTATCTCATTCTCTCTTTATACATACATACATACATACATACACACACACACACACACATACATACATATACATACATATGTGTATATATCCATATAGAATGCCATGCAGATGCAATATAGCCTTATGCATGCATGAATGCGTAAATTCCTGTGCAACGATATAATCACCATAGAAACAGACCAAAAAAGCGAATGTACACAAACTGTAAACCAATGTCAACAGCACCATTGTCCAACGGGCGATTAGTTAACACAAGCGAGTGGTAGTTTGTCTAACCTGCCACCATCAATTAGTGTAGGGGTGGGAGGGACCGACCCGAGTCTGCCCCCGCCCCCCGCTGGGTTCTCCTGGCCGCGCCGCACTACACTTTTACTAGCCCGTTTTCAGCAAATATATCTATTTTAGGAACGTCTCGGATGCGCTACGTAAGTCCGTCTTGGTTGTTGTTATGTTTATATTGACGCTCTTTTCGGTCCGGTCATGTGTTATGGCTGTTGTTTTGATGTGGCTGTTGTTTTAATGATAGAATGGCTGCTGGCTGTCAGATCATCTTGATGCCGTCTGCGAGTAAGAAAGAGTAAGACGAGTAAGAATGAGAGAGAGAGAGGGAAAAAATACGTTCGTGGGATGCCATTACTGTGTTTACTCGCGCCTTTCGTGGGTATAACAAATGATACTCTCATGGTATATGATTTCGCGTAACGTGTGTGTGTGTGTGTGTGTGAGAGAGAGAGAGAGAGAGAGAGAGAGAGAGAGAGAGAGAGAGAGAGAGAGAGAGAGAGAGAGAGAGAGAGAGAGAGATTGTGAGGAGTGAGGGTGTGTGTATGCGTGTACCTGTGCGGGTGAGTGTGTTTGTGCTACCTCTATAACCTTCATGGCGAGTGAATAAGGCCACTAAGAATAGCGGGAAAAAATCTGCCAGGCTGGTCGATCCTTCCTCCCTTTCTCGGCCGCCGTTTCCCCGAGTCTTCGCCGGCCCTGTGATTCACCATTGTCACCGGGAACGTAAACTAAAAGCGAGTTCTTCCTCATCCACGAGGACGCGAGAAACCTCCACGAGAGAGAAAAAAATCGGACAAAAGCTTACACCTCCGTCTAGGGTCCTTCCTAGCTCCACAAGGACCTGATGAGCCCTTTCCCTAACCTTAATTTTCCATCCACTGACTGATCCACTGACAGAAGACAAAGCACGATAAATCATCCTCGTTGTTGATTGCGATACTGTCTCAGCCTGACTCTGTACGGACACTAACAAAGCTCCGTTGACGACAAACAAGCTACGAGCTGGACGTCATTGCGCTATCAGATGTTCACTTGTCACACGGGCGGGCGCACCAGGGGGTCCCGGCGCACGCTGGGATGTGTGAGGGAGCGAGGATCTAAAGTTGTGAACCTACGGCGTGGTGGAGGGGAGGGGAGGGGGGACAGAGCCGGAGTCGCCCAGAGATGTGGTCACTTCACGGGGAAGAACAGAAGGGAGGAGAGAAGATAAAGAGGAAGGGAAAGAAAAGTGAGAGAGAAAAGTGGGGAAATGAGAACTCGGCCTGGGAAGGAGCGAGAGGAAGAATGAAGAGCAGCTCGCGTAGGAAAATAATTCTTCATACCAACGCTTAAAACACTAATGCAATTAATACACTCCGGAAATGTCATGCAACTGTGCTATGAATCGAAGAACTCACAAGACTAAGCAGGGAACCTCATCTATCTAATTTTCCAATAAAAGCTGACAATCCGCAGCTGCTGGTGACGTTTAGAGCAGAGAAGGCGATTGTCACCGAACCCCCATCGCGTCCTTTGGCGTTGGACTTCAAAAGAGAGACACTTCGCCAACACCTGGCGGGTCATCGCGGCGCTAGAAGCTGGAGGCGAGGCTCGGGAAGGAGTAGAAGGGAAGGGAGGTGGCGGATGTGGTCTCAGCTCGGGAAGGTGGCAGAGGCAGTGGTGGCAGGGTGGAGGAGACGCTGCTGGCAGGATTAGGATGGTGGTTTAGTCGTAAGAAAACACCAGCGAGTCTCTCGTGGCCTATCTGGGCGTTTGCCGCTCTATCTGCTTGTCTGTCTGACACTGGGGTATTTAGGGATTATAGGATCGCGTGCTGGCCGAAAAAATCCCCTGCGTAGGATGAGACTGGTCGTTCTCCCCTGCGAGAGATGGAGAGGAGAGGATCTGCGTTACTTAGTACAGGTGTTTGTCTGCTTGTCCGCTTGACAACCTGTGTGTCTGTGGACATACATGTTACCTCCGCATCTCATGCTGGTGAACACAGACGGTCGGAATCTGAATGCGATGTTCCTGCCATCCACCTGTGGCTCCGACACGTCACGGGAACTTCAGGGTACAACGCTGAACCTCTGGTGACTCCGACGCCGAACTCCCTTACTATTGTTACTGTGTTTTTCATTATCACTTTTTAGATAATGACTTAGCTTTTACTTATCGTTTGTGCAGCCACTTATTACTTATTACTTTCTTAAAATTCGCAACTAAATCAAATAAAACAGAGTCCTCGATGACCAACCATGAAGCAGAGTGGAACGACATTCCAGATAACTGATGTTTAGCATTTTATATCAATGAATATTGCAACCTGGAATAAATCAACATTTAATAGTACCCAAATATAACAAGGGGCAGTGCTATTAGAAATTTATCTATAGGAGGCAGTCAAAACATTACATAAAAATGGCTATTTCATGTACCAGTCATACGCCATATCTGACTCGAAAAATGTAATCAGGTTTCAACTATAGTTTACTTTGTCACTGACCGAACTTGCCCTAAACCAGTTTCCGAATCCTCCCCCGCCCCTCCCGCCCCCAAGACGCACCCCAGTCTCTTAATTAAGAATGAAATAGAGGAACACATGATTGACGTTAACGCGATATAATTGATATCAGCGATCAAAAGCGCAGCACTAGGATGTCTAATCCGACAGCAGGAGCAAAATGAAGTCGATGTATCTTTTCGAGTGATGCGATGTATGAAGACAGGGCGCGTACGAACTCTTTAAGGAAGGATGTGTGTGTGTACTAATGCTCAGAAGTCTCCTGCGGACACCACTGGTCTCGGTACGGTGGGATTAGAAACGACTTTTTTCATAGCATTTTATATGACTATGGGTGTTTTAGTAAGGCCGGCGATCAAGAGAGAATCCGCGGTATCATTAATATAAGGGTCCTGTTGTTTAAGTCAGTTTAGTGACATGTAACATGAATGAAAAAAAATCAAAATGTCAATAACAAAGCATCATTCCACGAGATAAGAACCACGCTGAACTAACCAAAATCTTATTGCAAATCATCCCACTCGACTTCAGACAGATTTCAGACAGATCCTTATGACACTGAAACCCTGCACAACTTCCCCCTGGTCGTCGCGTCGTCCCAGAAGACCCCATGAGATCAAAACCCGTCGTGGTGTAAAGAAGGCGTCGGTCTTGTATTCAGGGGCGTCGTAGTCACGCCTGGCTGCTCCGTCGAAGGTGTAGGGACGACGAAACGCCTTTCCTGGTGCTCCTTCGTAAGGGCTGCGCGTTCGTCTTCATCCGGCCAACCGGAGACGTTGTTTCTTTCCATCTTGATTTCTTCCTTCCTTCGCCCTTTGGGGACCTTGGCACGTTTCTCTTTGTCTCCATTGGCGGAACTGCGCATGGGTGTATATTTTTTTGTTAATGGGGTCTTGCTACGGAATGAGAAGGTTATTATGATCATAGTAATAATAATGATAATGCAATGATGATGGTTATCATTGGTTTCATTAAAAAGAATCATCATCCGTATATTTTCTGTTGTTGTTATCGATGTTATTATCATTATTACTACAACTGCCATTATTATTATCATTACATCATCATTATCATTATTGCTATTACCATCGTCATTATTGGTGTTATTATCATTATTAGATTAATAATTATCATTATAAGAAAAAATATGCTTGACACGACTGATGTGCATCGTGTTTACGTTGTTGTGTGTGCCCTTTTGGAAAAAGAAATTGTTTAGTGTATGTACTTGTATTCCTGAAATCGGTGTGCACATGTAAGTGTGTGTGTGTGTTTTCCCGAGCGTATGTGGATGTACGTGCGCTCGAGCGTATGTGTGTGTGTGTGTGTGTGTGTGTGTGTGTGTGTGTGTGTGTGTGTGTGTGTGTGTATACGTACGAGTGAACGCCTGTGCAACACCAACCTGCATCCTCCTTCAGACGTCAACATCCCCGCCATTCAGCCTCGTGCAACGTGAACACCGCAAGATAAAGAAAGATAAAACAGTGAACCGAACCGGCTTATCGGATCAATCTGTGAATCCCCGTTCAAGTTACATCGTTAACAGGGTCTTGTGATAATCCAATTATCAAATGGTCTTTTCCAGCCGCCGTGACTCCGACACCGTCCCGGCCGCTCTGCCCAAGGGTCATTAGAACCAGAGACAAGGTACAGGAAGGCCGTGCTTATGTGGCGCTATCTATTGGCTGATCCTGCGGTATGTACGTGGGTGTTTGTCTCTCGGGTGCGCGCGCGTGTGTGTGTGTGTAAATATATGAATATGCATATGTGTATGTATATGTATATGTATATGTATATATATATACATATATATATACATATATATAAACACAAACACACACACACACACACATACGCATATATGTATATGTATATATACATGTATATATGTATGTATATATGTATATAGATATTAATTTATATAGATGTATGTATGTATGTATGTATGTATATATGTGTATATAAATACACACACACACACACATATATATATATATATATATATATATATATATATATATATATGTATATATATATATATATTGTATATATATATATATATATATATATATATATATATATATATATATATATATATGTATGTATGTATGTATATATATGTACATATATATATATATGTATATAGATATCAATTTATATAGATGTATATATGTATGTATGTATATATGTATGTATGTATATATATATATATATATATATATATATATATATATATATATATATATGCGTGTGTGTGTGTGTGTGTGTGTGTGTGTATATGTATGCACAAATATATATATATATATATATATATATATATATATATATATATATATATGTATATATATACAGATACATATACGTGTGTGTTTATATACAAATATACATATATATACATATATATGTATATACACATATATATACATATATACATATATGTATGTATATATATTTACATTTATGTGTGTATATATGTATATAAATACTTACGTATGTATGTATATACATATATCCATATATGTATATATACATATATATGTGTATGTATATGTATGTACATATATACGCACATAAACGAACATATGCATATGCGCGCGGGCGCTTGTGTGTGTGTGTGTGTGTGTGTGTGTGTGTGTGTGTGTGTGTGTGTGTGTGTGTGTGTGTGTGTGTGTGTGTGTGTGTGTAGATATACATTCATATATTCATGTGTATATATATATTTTTATGTATCTATATATACATGCATATTGTATATATACATATTGTATATATATATATATATATATATATATATATATATATGTATATATATACATAATTAACTTCATACCATGTCCCAACTTCCCAAATTCTAATCGTAATAACGGTACTCTCAAACATGTAATTATCTCCCTCTTCATAATACGATTAACAGGAACAGAAATCTAAATAGAACTGCACTCATTCTTCCTCGTACTAAGCCACCAGATGAAATAAAGAGAATTTAATAAAATAAAGGATAAAATAGATACAAGAACCAAAAGCAGGACAAGATTTCCTCGCTCCAGTGACAGCCTCTGTCAGTGATGTGTAACGGATCAACCAATCACGGCAATGCTTTCAAAGGCTTGTAAACGGATTGGCCAATTATAGCACTGCTTTTAAAGGCATGTAACGAACCGACCAATTACAACATTGTTTTCAAAGTTCATTAAGCGTGTCCAAGAGTAGCGCGCCTCGAGGACAAAGCTCTTGCAAATGGCTTGTTTGACGTTGGTGTTTAACGATTGCCCGAAGGCTAATTGGGTGATAATTGGGCATTTCTGCTTGCGGTTTTGCTTTGTGAATATTCCTTTTAGTTTATTCGTGGGCATTTCCTCTTCATGTATTACCACTTTCTGTAATAGGTGCAGCTTATAAATAATGATAATTTTTTTCACTATGGGGGTCATTTCTGAAACTATCACTTTTAGCATATCTATCGACCTTTATACTCTTTATTCACTTTTTTCAGTAAATATTAGAAGTAAAGCTGATACTTGATTTTACATTACATTACATTATCTTAGTCTCTATTAATCTTTCCTCCTGCAGAGCCAGGAAACTAAAATTAACCTGTGAGAAAAAGATGATGTGCAGGGGCGAAAGGAGTATGCGAGTGCAAAAGGATGGGAGAGTGACAAGAAAGCATGAAGAATTAGAGCAGACAGGAAGAAGATGAGAAGGGGAAAGGAGATAGACAAGGAGAAGTGAGACAACACGTAAGCTCAGAGGTCACAGAGAGGGAAGAGAGGCGAAAGGGATCAGGAAGTGGGAAAGGGTGTTAGGAAGGAGGAAAGGGGGACTGACTTACTCCCCCGGGCGGGAATAAAGCTTGGGTGTCCAGGCTCTTCTTACCGAGGGGCGCTGGGCCGGGTCTTGGGTCAATCACGGCGCCCAATTATTCGTCTGGATGTCGTTCTCGTCGCTGTTTCCATCTTTCAGCTCTTCTTTGTAAGGAAATCATTAGCGAGGGAGGCTCTGGTCGTCCAGGTTGCAAGTTGTCGTATACCGAGGGTCGTCTTTGTCTCTCGGACCTCTTGGGTACTTGAGGAATACTCTTACATTGGGAGGAGTGAGATGTACGACCTGTGTGGTGATGAGGTAGGGTCGTATGTACTCCGTAGTTTGTAGCAGAACCTTGAAGGGGTCAAGGGAAGACTTGTGTGCTCCCTCTCTCTCCCTCCGCTCGAAAGGGAATGAAGTAAAAGAACAGCACGGAAGATATCTGTTTTACTGAAGGAGTTATATTCACACTAATCTACCATTCGCTTATGCTACACCAAAGCAACATTCTCCAAGTTGAAAAAGATACTTCAGACTCGCCCGCACTCAGCACATACAACAGCAGCTCGAACACGCACTCGAACTCAACCGCTAACGAACTCATCTTGGGATCACATGACGAGATCACCTCCGCCTCTTTCTCAAATCAGTCAGCATCGTCGAGGGGCAGCAAGCATCGACTTAATTAACTGATAACGAGATGTATGTAACTGTTGACATTTATGCCTATTTCATAATCACGTTTTTTGAGGGAGGAATATAATCAGTTGGTGTCTCGATGGTTAACAACGCAGAGGAAGTCTTCGACATGACCTAAAATAACCTATATGGATTTCGGGTTTCTGTCGCGAGCCACCTGCTGTCCAGCTGACTGATATTGCTGGTTATATACCAATGCCCTTTTACTGAATATTTTTTTTAAATACTCCTAAAAAGGGTCTCGCATTTCATACATATTCTTTGACATCTTAACATCCGCGAAACGATGAAAAAAAAAAAAAAAAAAAAAAAAAAAAAAAAAAAAAAAAAACGCTCGAAGATTTTTACCTTCGATAACGTAAGAATTCAATACCAGCCCATAAGCCCCATAAAAGGCCGGTCATTTATATACATACACTCGTAGGTCGAGCTGCAAAATCAGAAGCATCTGAATTAATGTCCCAGAACCCATAGGGATTCGCAAAAGGCTCTCGGGAGAAAAAAAGGAAATCGAAGACGAGGAAGAAGAAGAAGAAAAAAAGAGTACAACATCGAAGCCACAGGCGGTCTAACCTATCTAGGACCGCGCATGCCGTAATGTTGTACCACAAACCACAGCATGATTTCCTCCTCCTCCTTCTTTACTTCCCTTGCTCTCTCCCTCCCTCCTTCGCTCCCTCTGCCCTTTCCCTCTACCCTCCTTCCCTCCTCACTCCTCTCTCCTTATTGTCTCTTCCTCCCTCGTCCTTGTTTGCCACCTGCTCTCTAGTCCCGGCTTCCCTCCCTTCCTTCCCTTCCCCCTCCTTTCTGCTCCCCTTCTACACCATCTCTCTCTCCTTCCTTCCCTGCTCATCCCCCACCTTCTCTCCATCCTATCATTACCCCTCCATCCTTCCCTCCCTTCCCTTCCCCCTCCTTTCTGCTCCCCTTCTACACCATCTCTCTCTCCTTCCTTCCCTGCTCATCCCCCACCTCTCTCCTTTCCTGTCCATCCCTCACTTCCCCCTCCCCTCCATTCCCCCCTCCTCTTATGCTCCCTCCCTCCTTCCCTTCCCCCTCTATCCCCTCCTTCCCCCCTTCCTCCCCCAAGCGAGATCACATTACATTGTGGGATTCCCTTTCATTTCACGTCGCCTTTCCCTCGACACCCCCTGCGTCTTAGAGCCAGACTGGTTTTGATTCTCTGGGATCGAGAGAGAACTTATTAAGCAGCTTTTAAAGCGTTCACCTTTTGCACTCTGCCCAGTTGTTCTTGAGAGTGTGTTTGTTTGTGTGGATAGTGTTTTCTTTTGTTTTGTTTATGTACGGTCTTGGCGGTTCACCGTGTCTTCATTTCGTTTTCTTTCTTTATTTTTTTGTATTTTTTTTCTGTCCTATCATCTTTGGTTTTCATTTTGGTTCTTCTCTCTTTGCAAGTCCTCTCCCTCGTCCTGGTTGCGTCATCGCTTCATCACGTTCTAATTCTTCTCTTGTACCATTCTTGTATAACAGGGAGGGGGGGGGGGTTAGGAGGGAGGGGGTTGACAGACAGAGAGGGAAGGGGGGAGGGAGACAAGGAGGGAAGAAGGGAAGGGAGGAAGGGAGGGAGGGGAGATAGAATAATGGAGGGAAGGGAGAAGGAAAGGAAAAGAAAGAGGGATGGAGGAAGGAGACAGGGAAGGAGGGAGGTTGGAAGGAAGGAGACAAGGAGGGAGGGAGACAGAGAGAGAGTGAGAGATGGAGGAAGGGGGGAAGATAGAGAGTGAGGGAATGAGAGGCGGAGGAAGGGAGGAAGAGAGAGAGAGAGTGAGGGAGTGAGAGATGGAGGAAGAGAGGCAGAGAGAGAGTGAGGGAGTAAGAGATGGAGGAAGAGAGGCAGAGAGAGAGTAAGGGAGTGAGAGATTTCGCTTGTTCACTAAATCTATTTTATCTATTAAATCTCTCTCTCTCTCTTTCTCTCTCTCCCTCTCTCTCTCGTTCTCTCTCATTCTCCCTTCCATTCTCTTTCTCACTCCCCCCTTCTCTCTCTCTCTCTCTCTCTCTTTCTCTCTCTCTTTCTGTTTCTCCCATTCTCGTTCTCCTCTCCCTCTCTCTCTCTCTCTTCCATTCTCTTTCCCCTTTCCTTGTTCCACACCAAAGGGCCAGTGAGTTTGCAGAGGAGAGGTGGGGCGGGGTGAGGGGGTGAGGGGGGTGAGGGGGGTGAGGGGGTAGGAGTTACTCGAAACGCCCCATCGTTCATCAGGAGGGACTTGTTTTGAACATGCGGCTTTCTTTCTATCTTATTTTCTTCTTTTCTTTCATCCCGCGTTTGGCTTATTCTGTTTTATTTTGTTTCGTTTATGTAATCTCTCTTTTTTTTTCATTCTTTTATCTCTCTCTCTTTCTTTCTCGAACTCGTTCTTTTTGTTCGCCTCTCTCTATCTCTTTCTCCCTCTTACCCTCTCACCTCGTTCCCTCACTCCCGTTTCCCTCTCGTTTCCCATCCCTTCTCCTTCCACCTCCCTCTTTCCCTCTCCCTCCCCTCATTCTTTATCTCCCTACCTCTTTCCCTCTTCCTATCCCTCTCTCTCTCCCTCTCCATCCCCTCGTCCCCTCCCTCCACTTTCCCTTCTATCCACCCCTTCCTCCCCTCCCCCTCCCCCTTTTCCCTTCCCTCTTATTTCCCTTCTATCCCTCCCCCCTTACAACTCCCCTCCCCTTTCTCCCCTTCCCTTCTATCCCCCTCTCCTTCTCCCCTTCCCTCCTCCATCCCTAATATCCTTCCCCTCTCCTCCTTCCCTCCTCCCTCCCTCCACCCCTTTCCCCCTCTCCCTCTCTCCTCACCCTCTCTTCCTTCCCCCCCCCCCACCCCTTCCCCTTCCATCCTCCTCCTCCTCTCCCCCTCCTCTCCACCCCTTTCCCCCTCCACCCCTTCCCCTTCCCCCTCCTCCCTCCCCCTCCCGTTTCCTACGCGCAAACCAGATCCCGATTTTTATCTCCTCAGATCGGATCATAAACGTCCTGTTCGAGCGTCGGCTGTGACGTGATATAAGAAGCAGATTAAGGACGGGAGACACCGGGGCTTTCCGGGCGGACGGGGAGATGCTAAAATGGATGATAACAATGATAATAGCGATGATGATGATGGTGGTGGTGGTGATGAGGATGATAGTGAAGGTGATAATGGTAGGGATGATGGTGATATCGGTGATGTGGATAAGCGTGATGATGATGGTGATGATGATGATGATGATGATAGTAATGATGAGGACGAGGATAACAATAATAGAAGTAATGACAGTGATAGTAATTATGATGATAGTTAAGTTTAAAAAAATATATATATTAATCAAAACTGGATGACGGAGGCTATAGATGCAAATAAATAGATAGGTGAGAATTATAAAGCGATGAATTGATACACACATCAATCTAAATTGAATAAAATATTTCAATATATAATTATGTGAGGGATAATTAATACAGTCAATATTAATGCAAATATGTAATCAATCAAAAGAGGAAGAGATAGAGAGAGAGAGAGAAACAGCGACAGTGAGACACAGTGACAAGAGAGAGAGAGATACAGCAAAACAGACAGAGAAGAGAGAGAGAGACAACGATACAAGAAAGAAAGAAAAAAATCAACATAACTCAGCGCACAAACCAACAAGAACAAACAGGTACATAAACAAAACCCATAAGCCTATGAGGCGGCGAAACAGAACAAGGAAAAAGCTAAAGAAAGAAGAAAGAAATAATGCAATAAACCTGAGGCAAACAGATCACGCGAAGGGAAACAAAGCAAGTATCTTTCTCGCCGTAAAAGGAATCGGCCAGAAGAACAATGAAAAATAAATTGAGGGAGAGACAGGAGAAGTGAAACTATAATAATGATAAATTGAATGTATGCAATGCGCGCTACGGGGATCGAGATAATAGAGATATACGGAGGGAGAAGGAGGGTGTCAAGAGGAGAGGGAGGGAGAGAGAGGGTGTCAAGAGGAGAGGGAGGGAGGGAGAGAGGGAGAAAACTGCGGAAGAGCGTTTAAGGAAGGAGGGAGGGAGAGAGGGAGAAAGAGAGTGAATGAGAGGGGGAGAAAGAGCGGTAGAGAATTTATGAGGAGGAGAGGGAGGGAGAGAGAGGGTGTCAAGAGGAGAGGGAGGGAGGGAGAGAGGGAGAAAACTGCGGAAGAGAGTGTTTAAGGAAGCGAGGGAGGGAGAGAGGGAGAAAGAGCGGTAGAGAATTTATGAGGAGGAGAGGGAGGGAGAGAGAGGGTGTCAAGAGGAGAGGGAGGGAGAGAGGGAGAAAACTGCGGAAGAGAGTGTTTAAAGAAGCGAGGGAGGGAGAGAGGGAGGGAGAGAGTGAATGAGAGGGGGAGAAAGAGCGGTAGAGAATTTATGAGGAGGAGAGGGAGGGAGAGAGAGGGTGTCAAGAGGAGAGGGAGGGAGGGAGAGAGGGAGAAAACTGCGGAAGAGAGTGTTTAAGGAAGCGAGGGAGGGAGAGAGGGAGAAAGAGAGTGAATGAGAGGGGGAGAAAGAGCGGTAGAGAATTTATGAGGAGGAGAGGGAGGGAGAGAGAGGGTGTCAAGAGGAGAGGGAGGGAGAGAGGGAGAAAACTGCGGAAGAGAGTGTTTAAGGAAGCGAGGGAGGGAGAGAGGGAGAAAGAGAGTGAATGAGAGGGGGAGAAAGAGCGGTAGAGAATTTATGAGGAGGAGAGGGAGGGAGAGAGAGGGTGTCAAGAGGAGAGGGAGGGAGAGAGGGAGAAAACTGCGGAAGAGAGTGTTTAAGGAAGCGAGGGAGGGAGAGAGGGAGAAAGAGAGTGAATGAGAGGGGGAGAAAGAGCGGTAGAGAATTTATGAGGAGGAGAGGGAGGGAGAGAGAGGGTGTCAAGAGGAGAGGGAGGGAGAGAGGGAGAAAACTGCGGAAGAGAGTGTTTAAGGAAGCGAGGGAGGGAGAGAGGGAGAAAGAGAGTGAATGAGAGGGGGAGAAAGAGCGGTAGAGAATTTATGAGGAGGAGAGGGAGGGAGAGAGAGGGTGTCAAGAGGAGAGGGAGGGAGAGAGGGAGAAAACTGCGGAAGAGAGTGTTCAAGGAAGCGAGGGAGGGAGAGAGGGATAGAGAGAGTGAATGAGAGGGGGAGAAAGAGCGGTAGAGAATTTATGAGGAGGAGAGGGAGGGAGAGAGAGGGTGACAAGAGGAGAGGGAGCGAGAGAGGGAGAAAACGGGGAGAGGAGGAAAACTGCGGAAGAGAGCGTTCAAGGAAGCGAGGGAGGGAGAGAGGGATAGAGTGAGTGAGAGGGGGAGAAAGAGCGGTAGAGAATTTGTGAGGAGGAGAGGGAGGGAGAGAGTGAATGAGAGGGGGAGAAAGAGCGGTAGAGATTTTGTGAGGAGGAGAGGGAGGGAGAGAGTGAATGAAAGGGGGAGAAAGAACGGAAGAGAGGGTATCAAGAGGAGAGGAGGAAAACTGCGAAAGAGAGTGTTCAAGGAAGCGAGGGAGGGAGAGAGGGATAGAGAGAGTGAATGAGAGACGGAGAAAGAGCAGAAGAGAGTGTGTGAGGGAGGGAGAGAGGGACAGAGAGAGTGAATGAGAGACGGAGAAAGAGCAGAAGAGAGTGTGTGAGGGAGGGAGAGAGGGACAGAGAGAGTGAATGAGAGACGGAGAAAAACCGGGAGACAGTGTGTAAGGAAGCGAGGGAGGAAGAAAGGGATAAAAAGAGTGAATGAGAGGGGGAGACAAAGCGAAAAAGAGTGTTTAAGAAAGAGAGGTAGGGAGAGAGGAATAGGGAGAGTGAGAGAGAGAAAAAAAAAGTGGAAGGAATCGAGGAAGGGAGATAGGGATAAAGAGAGTGAATGAGAGGGGAAGAAAGAGCGGAAGAGAGTGTAAGGAAGCGAGTGAGGGAAAGAAGGAAGGAAAATGTGAATGAGAGAGGAAGACAAAGCGGAAAAGAGTGTATGAGGAAGCGAGGGAGGGATAGAGAGATAGAGAGAGTGAATGAGAGAGGAAGAAAGAGCAGAATAGAGGGAAGGAGGGAGAAATGAGAGAGAGAGAGAGGGATCATGTGTAAAAGAGAGATGGGAGGGAATGAAAGAAAGGGGGAAAGAGAGGAAGGAAGAAAGTGTGAGAAAGAGGGTGGGAGAAAGGGAGGAAAATAGGGAGAGAGGAAGGAAAGAAGAGTGAGATGAGAGAGAGAGGAAGGAAGGGAGAGAGAGAGAGAGAAGGAAGAGAGAAGAATCAGATAGAGAGAAAGAAACAGAGAGAGTGAGAGAGAGAGAGAGAGGGAGAGATACAGCAAGACACAGAGACAGAGAAGAGGGAGGGAGAGAGAGAGCAAGGAAGAGAGAAGAATCAGATAGAGAGAGAGAGAGAGAAACAGAGAGAGTGCTGGACATAACACACAGGCTTGGTGTTCCCTCAGAGACCCACCGACCCAAAAATCTACTTAAACTACCCGTAGAATCACTACCAAAATCTACTTAACTGGTCCCATGGCCATAGACAACCCATCCATAGGATTTTTTTTTTTTTTTTTTTTTTTTGTAACTTTAGCATTTTGTGCAAAATCCAGATGACCTACAAATGCATACATAATCAGGAGCCATTACATAGCCCCATCTGTTCGGCGCAGCTAGACGATGAAATGAAAGGAAGAAAAAACACATAACAAAAAATGGATACAGATGGAGAGAGAGAGACAGAGAGAAGGGGGAGGGGAGGGAGGTAGAGAGATAGAGAGAGAGAGAGAAAGGTGGAGGGGAGAGAGAGACAGAGAAGGAGAGATAGATAGATCTTGAAAATATACAACGCTTCCCTCTCCAACTACCATACGCTCCCCTCTCTCCCTCCCTTCCCCTCTCCTACCACACTCTCCTCCCTACCACACACACCCCTCTCTCCCTCCCCTCCCCTCTCCTACCACACTCTCCTCCCTGCCACACACACCCCTCTCTCCCTCCCCTCCCCTCTCCTACCACACTCTCCTCCCTGCCACACATCCCCTTCTCTCCCTCCCCTCACCTTTCCTACCACACACTCCCCTTCCTCCCTACCACCCCCACCTCACCCAACCCACACCACACACTCCACACCAAACACACCCTAATCTCCTCCTTGCCCCCCCCCCCCCCCCCACACACACCTCCTGCCCCCTCCAACCACTCTCCCAAGTCTTAAACCCCCGTAATGGACGGATTTAATACCAAGACTTTATTGAATGATTATCAGACCCGCCGAATCATTATCACGAAGCTTAGTTCATCATCTTTGCTTTCCAGTCATAACGTTAACCCGAGCGTAGAGACACTGGCTTCGATACACCGTTATGAACAAGTATCATGTATATTTTTTTTTCTTTTTCTCTTCGACGGGGGGGATGGGGGTGGGGGTGGAGAAAGGGGGGAGGGGGAGGGACTGTAGGGTCAGGGGTGAGAGAGGGAGTGGTGGCTTCGGAGGGAGAGGAGAAGGAGGAAAGAGAAAGGAGGAGGAGGAGGAGGAAGAGGAAGATGATGAAGAGGAGGAGGGGGAGGAGGAGGTGGTGGTGGTGGTCGAGGAGGAAGAGAAGAAGGAAGAAGAACGAAGAAGAAAAAGTAGAAGACGAAGAAGAAGAAAAAGAGGAAGAGGTGGTGGTGAAGGAGGAGAAAGTTGGAATAAAAGTGTTTTGGGAAATGCTGTCAGTTTGCTGAATTATGTCATGTTGGTGAAGCGTGACAGGTTGGAACACGCGCATACCTTTCGAGTATATAAGTCACATGGAGGAAATTTGGAAAAAATGTCTGCTTATGCTCAAGAAACACATATACAAAAAGCATTGATTCACATGCACACAATAACACGCTAACACACATACGCACAATCATGAACATACACACACACAAACCCACACACAAACAATCACACATACACACTAGCACAAACACAAAAATACATACACCAAACACAATCCCACATACACACTAACAAACTCATACATACAAACAATCACACACACCCACAAGCAAACAAACACACAAACAATCACACACACAAGCAAACAAGCACACAAACACACGCGAGCAACACGACCAGTGAGAGGCGGAACAAATGGGAGAGTGGGTGTCTATTCTTTTTCAATGGAAATCCAAAAGAGAAAAAGATTGCAAATTGCAGCCCGATTCTAATAAATGCAGGCATGGCGAATCGTATGACGCTCAGAAGATGTAAAAAGGCTGAGAGAAACGCTTGCATTTCTTGCAAGTTATCGAATTTATAAAATGCAATCTATTGCTTTTGCTAGATGAATGTGTGTATGTACTGTGTATATGTGTGTCTCGATATAGACATACATACATACATACACTACATGCACACACTCACACACACAGACACACACACATATATATACATACATATACATACATATATATATATATATATATATATATATATATATATATATATATGTGTGTGTGTGTGTGTGTGTGTGTGTGTGTGTGTGTGTGTATGTATAAATATACACACATATATGAATATATATACATATATATATATATATTGTTATGTGTGTATGTACATTAATATGTATAGAGAGACAAATATATATATTTATATAGATATTTATATTTATATATACATATATATATGTATATATATATATATATGCATATATACATTGCAAAGCA
>BOPN01005584.1:57500-62500 GCA_017312705.2 Penaeus japonicus
TCCTACTCTTACTACTACTACTGCAACCATTATTACTACTGCTACTACTACCACTAATATTACCACTACCACTACTACTGCTGCTACTAGTTCTCTTTCTTTTATTTCTCCTTTCCTTTGCGTTTATTACTTTTTCTCTAGTCCGGCCTTCTTCACTTCCTTCTCTGCATTTTCCTCTTCTTTTAATCCTTCTTGTCCCCCACCCTACTTCCCTCGCCCTCTTACCCCTCCCCTACCCCCTACCCATTCCCTGCCCCCTCGTCCCCCTACCCCTCCCCTGCCCCCTCGTCCCCCTACCCATTCCCTGCCCCCTCGTCCCCCTACCCCTTCCACCCCCCCCTCGTCCCCCTACCCCTCCCCCGCCCCTCCCCTCCGCCCACTCTCGCATGGTTGGCATAGCGTACGCAGCCAGGGACAGTCAGGAGTAGAGAGGCCACTTAATAAACACGGGCCGAACAGTATGGCGTCCCCGAGGTATTCCAGTCAAGCCGTGTTCCCTTTGCTCCGTTTCCTCATCTCTCTTTGTCTCTCTCTCTCTCTCTCGCTCTCTCTCTCTCTCTCTCTCTCTTTCTCTCTCTCGCTCTCGCTCTTTCTCTCTCTCTCTCTCTCTCTCTCTCTCTCTTCATCATTTTTTTTCTACCTGTCATTCCGTTAAACTATATATATATATATATATATATATATATATATATATATATATATATATATATATATATATATGAATGAATGTGCACAATTGGGAAAGGGTAATGGCGGTACCAGAGAAATAATGACTTTATGTCGAGTAGTACGACCTTCAGCATATAAGTGGGTTACAGTAACCAAGATGTATAATCATTTGTCTCTTTTGTTTCATGTGAAAGCGAAGGGAATGTAATATATATCAAATTCCTCAATAAAAGTCTACAGTGAATCATTTTTTTTCTCACTTTCATGCAAAGATTCCCTATGAAGACTTACGTGTATGGTAATGAATTATCATTTTCTCATTTCTCTGACGAAACTAACGATCTTTGTAATTTCATTTACGTTCTTTAGGGCATCAATATTCAGACACCAAAGCGAATTTCTTTAAAATTATAATCATTGGTGAATAAAGACAGACATAAAAAAAGGAGAAGAGTGAGGAAGAGACGCCATGAAAAAAAAAAAAAAAAAAAAAAACGCAATTTATCATGCATGAGTAGAGTTAAGAACATCTCTCCATCAGGTTCCCGGTAACATGAAATGCCAAAGCTTCACGTAATGACAAACACGCAAGCACTTCCCCCCTGCTACCCTCTCCCCCTTCCTCTCTCGCTCTTTCTTTTCTCTCTCTCTTTCTCTCCCTCTATATCTATCTATCTTCTTCTCTTACCTTCCCCCTACCCTCTCTCTCCCTCTCTCTCTCTCTCTATCTATCTATCTATCTATCTCTTTCTCTCCTCTAATTTCGTCCTGGATGAAATCAAATGATTCTTTATCTATGCGAACGCTAACAGAAAATTTATTATCTTCAATCACTTTCGGTAGACTTGTGTATCTTTAAACTTGACTTTTATACTCATCCCATTTCCCCATGTCTCTTCCTTGCTCTCTCTTTCTCTTGCATCTTTCTCCCAACTTCGCCCTCTCATCTTCCTTAATGAAACTATATTAGAACAGTGTCTAAATAGGAAAATATCCTTTCCTTGATACACCATTAATTAGGCTAGAGATTATAACCGCCACACGATCACAATTACCAATTTAATAAGCCTAGGTATAGGTACTACTGTTTGGCAGACATGGAAGAATATGAAGATTAAAAAGAAGTAATGAAGGACAAGTTTAGCAGTTCAGAAGGAGAAGAAGCAGACGTAGAAATGGTATGCGAAGAAGAGAAATGAAGAAAGAAGTAGGAGAAGTCGGCGTAGGAAAGGTTGAAGAAAGAGTAAGATATGAGTAGGAAAAGAAGAAGAAGAAGAAGAGGTTGAAGAAAGTGTCAGGAAGAAGTTAACGGGCCATGCGAAGAAAAGAGGAGAAGAAAAAGTAGGAAGAGTGAGAAAGATGTTAAAAGGTAAAAGAAGAAGAGAGAAAAAAACAAGCTAAAAGGTAAAAGAAGAGAAAGAAAAAAAAAATCGGAGAAGAAGAGGCAAAAGTAGAAAAAAGTATAAGAAGAAAGAAGTTGGAAAATTAAAGAAGAGAAAACAAAAAGGTAAGAAGAGAACGAAGAAGTAGAAGAAGAAGCAAAAGTAGAAAAGGTAGAAGAAGAAAGAGATTGAAACTTTAAAGAAAAAAAAGAGCAAACAAAGTAGAAGGAGAGTGAAGAGACAGTAGAAGAAGAAGTAGGAGTAGAAAAGGGTAGACTAAGAAGAAGGAGTGAGGAAGAAGACGGCAGTCAAGATTTGAAACCGTTTTCCGAGAAGACGACTCGGCCTCCCTGCGTGCGCGTAAAATCGACAATTCTCCGCTCAGCGATATATCCAATGGCTGGACTAACAAAAATATCACAGCTGCCAAGACATTGTTTTTTTTCTGTTTCTTTCTTGTCTCTTTTTTTTCTATTGACTTTCTTTCTTGCGTTAAAGGAGAGTTGAGCGTTCGGATGAATTTGCTTTTTGTCAACTGCATTCTCAAAGGGCTTTTGTTTAACTCTACACGCTGATTATTGCGTTCCTAAAGAGTATTCTTGTAATTACATGAATATACTTGATTACATTCATATATATACAGCGTCTGCCTGCAGAGCTATCGTAATGGATATCTTGGTGTCATAAATCGGCGAAGATTAATCAGTGAATATATTACAGAATTATATTGACGTTCTAATGTGTTTATATAAATGAATATATATGTGTGTGTGTGTGTGTGTGTGTGTGTATATATATATATATATAAACTATGCTCATCTACATGTAGCATGAATCAATTTATATGCTAGCCGATTCCCTTATTCGTATGGACCCATAGCGAATACCACGCATATACACATAACATAAAATATATGCAAACATATATTATCATTATCATAAAAAAAAAATGCCATCACGACTACGCCACCTTTACCACGAACACATTAACATGGCCATCCAGCCGTGGACAACACCGAACTGTTTCAGAATAAAATCTGCGAATAAGTTTAGCAATTTAGAGCTACAAATTTCTCGGGAGACAGGATGATAATGGAAATTTTGCTGTTTGGGTGGAAGGCTTCTTTGCACTGGCGGGTTTTATTAGTTTGTGTAGCTGTCCGAGAGGTGGAGTGACTCAAGGTTGAGAGAGGCGGGGGGAGATAGGGAGGAGAGGGAGAGGAGAGTGAAGGGTGAGGGGGTAAAAGGGAGAAGAGAGTGAGGGGAGGGGAGGGGAGAGGGGAATGAAGAGTGATGGGGGGATGGGGGGAGGAGAATGAAGGGTGAGGGGGGAAAAGGGAGAAGAGAGTGAGGGGAGGGGAGGGGAGAGGGGAATGAAGAGTGAAGGGGGGATGGGGAGAGGAGAGTGAAGGGTGAGGGGGGGAAAGGGAGAAGAGAGTGAGGGGGAAAAGGGAGAAGAGAGTGAGGGGGAAAAGGGAGAAGGAAGTGTGAGGAGTGAGGGGGTAAATGGGAGAGGAGAGTGAAGGGTGAGGGGGATAAGGGGACAGGAGAGTGCGGGATGAGGGAGGAAAAGGGAAAAGAGTGTGAGGGGTGAGAGGGAGGAAAATGAGAAGGGAGTGTGAGGGGTGAAGGGGGAAAAAGGGAGAGGAGACACAGAAAGAGAGAGTGAGAGTGAAGGATAGAAAGAGAAAGAGAGAGAGGGAGGAGGGAGAGAAGGCATGAATGAAAGATAAATCAAGAAAAACAGAGGGAGGAAGAGAATCTCTAAAATGAGAGACAGAGAGAGATAGCGTCAGAGAAAAAGAGAATGAAAAGAAGGAAGGACACAAGAGCCAAGAATTACTCGGCCAATGAGATAATCCGGAGGTGGCAGCGTCGCCGTGAGGGTCCTTCGCCGCTCGTCGAGACTCGAGATTATTTCCTAAATAAACTCCTCAGACTCGCTGAGACTTTTTAGGACTAGGTGAGGCTGAGAAGGAAAGAGGAGGAGTAGGAGTAACAGGAGGAGGAGGAGGAGGAGGGTTTAGGACGAATAAGAGGCTCCTTGCGTGTGTTTATCCTGGCTATTGTCCGTCCCTGCCACAACAAAACTTTTGTGCTCGCTAATTTATGGCGGAACCCCTCCCGCCCCGGTCGTGCAAGGTAGCGCTGGTTACCTTGACTCGAGCCCCCGTCCCGGCTCTTTTTCTCACTTAAACTTCCTCCCTCGGCCTTATCATTAACCTTTACAGCCTCTAAACGATCTATTGAAATCACAATTAAATAAATTGGAGTCCAGAAGCCGCGAGAAACGTGTTTAAAGGGCTCGGACGGGAATAAATTGGCCTAGGCTCCGGGCACCCCCTCCCGCCCGTGTACTGTTGATTGTCGCATTCAGTGAAGCCCGCACCCGCTTCCCCAGACGGTATCGCAAACTGGCCCTTATGGCTGGTGATTTTTCAACTACGGTGGGCTGGGAGCATTCTATCACACTCGGGGTGATCCTTCTGAATGAGGGGCCGGCCCACCTGCGCGTGTCTCGGATTTTAAACACGGGGGGAATGTCTCACTGGCTTACTTTACCCCGGAGACGATTGAGACTTAACGCAGCCCGCGTTTCAGCTTCTTTCCTTTCTCTCCGCATTTAATTGGAGATGCTCTCGTCTCCGGGCTGGAGTCCGCAAGAAGGGCATTGGCGGGTCTAACGCCTGGTTGAATTCTGTGTAGGTTTAAGGACAGCGAGGCGCCCTATGGCTCTATGTGACAATGGCCTGAGTGTTGAGGTGCTGCATCCCATGTTCTGTTGATTGTCGTATTCAGGAGAGACTCAAGCGTTAGGGCGGCCAACTGTCTCGCTTTGTGCTGACAATGTTGCCAAGGTGGATGTTGTCCCACACTGGGTGTACAAGTACCTGTGGGCGACGCGGCTATCCCTTGGTGGGTATGTCCAGTGTTACCAATGCTGGCAAA
>BOPN01005584.1:92500-94582 GCA_017312705.2 Penaeus japonicus
AGGTGGCGAGACGTGCCCTCGAGCGGACCTTAAAACGCGAAGCTCCTCCCACACGAAGGCCGTCGCGACCAATCAAAACCTCCGTGGCTGAGCTCCTGCGCCTTGTGATTGGCCGGCGCGTCGGGTCAGCTGAAGCGCTCGGCGACGGTTCCTGGCGTGCGTGCAAGGAGCCTCGGCCAAGGTGTGAAGCGGACAGCTAAATTGAAAAGCTGTCGAGGGTGGAGTGAGCGGTAATATTGGTAATCAAGACCATAAATTCTTATCCTGCTGATCTGTGGTCTTTAATCACGACAGAACTCAGGCCACACGTGAGAGGGGCGGCACCTCGCGCGCCCAAGACTCTCTTGCTGATCTGTAGAGAAAAGAGGGAGGGGGGAGGGGGGTAGAGGGGGAGAGGAGGAGGGAGATGGGAGAGGGAATATTAGGGAAGGAAGAGGGGGGGCTGATAGGGAGGGGAGAGGGGTGAGATGATGGGGATAATAGGAGAGGAGGAAGAGGGGTGGGGGGGGAGGGGGGAGGATAGGGCGCGATAGGGAAGAAGGAGAGGGACAGAGGGGGAAAGGAAAGGAGAGAAGGGATAGGGATGATAGGGAAGAAGGAGGGGAAGGAGCGGGATGCGAAAAGAAAGGAGGAGGATGGGGAATTAGAGGAGAAAAAGCAGATAAGAGAAGAAGAGCGTTGAAAAGGAGGAGGAAGAGCCTTCGCGAAAAAAGAAAGAAAAAATCAGAAGAAGTAAGAAAGACATAGATAGAAACGAGAGAAGAAGGCGAAAGATGATGAATAGAGAGAGAGAGAGAGAGAGAGAGAGAAAGAGAGAAATAGAGAGCGAGAGAGAGAGAGAGAGAGAGAGAGAGAGAGAGCGAGAGAGCGAGAGAGAGAGAGAGAGAGAGAGAGAGAGAAAAGAATGAAAAACAAAAACACACGACAAGACGAAAATAAGAGTCAGAACAAAGCGGATGCAAATGAGGAAGATAAACGAGGGAAATAGCATGAAGGAAAAGAAATAAAAATATGAAAGAAGAGAAAGGAGATGAGAGGATAAAAAATGAAAACAAGGATAAGAAGGAAGATAAAAGAAAGGAAGATGAAAATAATGTGGAAAAAAAGAGTAAGAAGATAGAAGAGAAGGAAGAATAATAGGATGATGTAGGAATAAAAGAAGGGAAGATGAGAGAAGAAAGGTAAAGACAAAATAGATGAAAAGGAATTGAAAATCGGAGAAAGTGAAAAATAAGGGTAGAAAAGATAGGATAAAGGAAGAATAGAAGGAGAATAAAAGAGTATTGATAGTAATACCAACGATGTTACTGATAAGGATGATGATAGGATGAAAAGGATATTAACAGTGATGACTCGATTGAGGATATTAATGGTGATAGTAAGAATAATGATGATGATAATGATTTTGATAGAAGTAATGATTATAGCAATAGTAATGATGACAATGATGATCATGATAATGTTTGTAGTAATAATGATAAGGGTAAAAATGATCATGATCTTAATGAGAATATTGATAATAGTAATGGTAATGATGATAGTAAGATTACTAATGATAATAATGATAATTATAATACTGCTAATGATAATGATAATAATAATGATAGAATAATAATGATGATGATAAAAAGAATAATGATAATGATAATGATAATAGTGATAAAAATGATAATAGTAATAATGATAATAACAAAGTTAATAATAATAATAATAATAATAATAATAATGATAATAATAATAATAATGATAATAATAATAATAATAATAATGATAATAATAATAATGATAAAATAACAAAAATAGAATAATAACAATAAAAATAACGATGAAAATAGAGATGGTGATAATGATAATAGTACTAATAAAATTGGTGAAGATAATGATAAGGATAATAATAATGATACACAATGAAATGAAGTATGTTGCATATTACTCGTTGCAAGTTACCTTGTTAATTGGAAATTCAAGATTTTATAGTGATGTCAAATTAACGATTTGTAATACTAGTGTTTATGGTACTTATTTATCTATTTATTAATTTATTATTTATTTATTCAAATAAATATATATGTGTATATATAT
>BOPN01005585.1:22500-25000 GCA_017312705.2 Penaeus japonicus
CAAAAGCAAATTGAGCATTGATAATATTTAACCACTAACAATTTCTATGTAATTTTTCTATTTTACTTTTTTGCAGGACAAAGGGGCAATAGATGGGATTCAACGTGTGGTGTTCGGGGGAGGTCTGGAGTTCTGGCTACACCGGCTGCTATTTCTCGATGCTATATCCTACCTCAGTATGGGCCGCCTCTCAGTGTCCCTTGATCGCTACATGCTCGTAGATATAGATGATATATTTGTTGCACGGAAAGGTATTCGGATGACGGCAGAGGATGTCACGGTGAGTATTTTGTCTGCTAAGTATTTTTAACATTATTTGAAATTCTGAATATACAACTAATGTGTATGAAATGTAAAGAAACTTTGAAAAGAACATATTTTTGTATATTGTGTCACATACATGGCTTTAAAAATATGAAAAGTAAAGATATTCTAGTACTACTGAATGCAGCATTATTAATGAATGAAGCACATTATTCTGATAAAAAAAATTAATTGTAGGAGGTTGTTGTTATTAACACTGTAAGAAATGTTTATATCTGGTATGTGTCAGTAGACAAAAATGAATGAAACTATAGGAAATGTACTCTGCCTTCCTTAGGCATTGCTAGAATCTCAGAAGCGACTGCAGGAGATGGTGCCTGGCTGGAAGTTCAACCTGGGTTTCAGTGGCAAGTACTACCAGCACGGTTACCCGGAAGAGAACATGGGAGATAGAAAGCTCCTTGGTGAGTCTTTTGCTAGTTGCTGTTTTATGGGCAAAGTCAGTAAGCAGAGATATAAGTATTCAAAGTGCTTATTCTACATTATTTGTTTTCATGTTTGACACCTAAAGCAGTCATATATGCTTGAGGAGGAATTGTGATAATCAGCAAAATTTTACTTATAATGAGTTTAAGCTTAATCCTTAAAAAACAGCAAAGCTTTCAGCATATCTGTCCACCCAACTGCATGTAGTTGAAAAAAGCTTGAAATTACATGCCAGAAGATGTATATTTTATCGCCATAAATCAAATACAAGGCACACAGTAGAGCATCAAAGTTAAAAAACTATCTTGGGTACTCCTCATTCCAGTTACCTCTCAAATAAGAAGAAAAATGGAAATATGCTTCTATGCCCATAAAACATCTGCATATACATGTAAATATTGTACAAATAAAGCAATATTGGATGGAAAACAATAAAAAATATTTATGAATAGTAAATAGATTGCCTTGAGGCAACTTAACTGCTTTGATACATAAAAGTATGGTGTGGGGAGGGGGTATAGGTGAGATAAAGGATGGATGGGGGAGTTTGCCTGCATGAAATATGCCATACACACACTATGTTTCATTCACAAGAAAGAAAAATAGAAAAATGGGCAAGTAACCTGACTGTCTGATAGGCTGAGGCAGAGGAGGGCCTTCAAGGGGCATGGTGATGTGGGACTGATGTAGTGGACATGGCTTGAGGAAATTTGCCAGACAGCACTAAAAATATAAATAGACACTCCTTCCCCCTGCAGTTTTTGACAGGCCTTCGTAGAGGATAGGACTGACTCCTTTAGGACTTTAGAGGTCAAGCAGATACCTCACTGTTACAAAGACTTTGTTCCTTACTGCTGTCAGTTATTTGTCTCAAAGCTAATTATCCATATTTTGTGTATTGTATTATTGTGTGAGAAAGATTTACTTGTAGTCTTATGTATATATTAATCATGTAATGATTTTTAATGACAGAGCATGTGGATGATTTCTGGTGGTTTGGCCACATGTGGGGACACACTCAGCCTCACAAACTGACCCCAGCTGGTCTGGAAGCGCAGATGCAGCGCAATAAGCAGTTTGCAATTGATCATGGCATTCCTACAGATTCAGGTAACAAAAAGCACATAAGTAAAAATTGACTATAGAAATGTACTACATATTTTTTGGTGATTTTGTCCTCTCTCTTGTAGCTTTTGTTTGATTTTGTGAATACCTTATTTTGTGAGTTTGACAATGTTTGTCTCTTCATGTGTAGGCTATAGCGTGGCTCCACATCACTCCGGTGTTTATCCAGTGCACGAGCCACTCTATGATGCATGGAAAAAAGTGTGGAATGTGAGAGTTACTTCGTCAGAAGAATATCCTCATCTCTACCCTGCCAGACTGCGCAGAGGCTTCATACACCGAAATATAATGGTAAGAGAAGCATACATTACTCCAGATGGTAAATGGTATCTAAAAAGACGAGGGTAAAGACTTGTTCACAGTATTTGGTTTGTCTTATCAATTATCCCTTTCTATCTTGTAGGTGCTACCAAGGCAGACATGTGGGTTGTTCACTCACACCATTTTCATTAACAAGTATCCAGGAGGGAGAGCAGTGTTGGATAGGAGTATCCATGGAGGAGAGCTCTTCCAGTCCATTGTCTTTAACCCAGTAAGTTTGATGTCCTCCATTGCACACTTTTTTGTGGATTTTGCATCAGCCAACTTTTTCCCTACTTCACTAACTGGGGAAGTGAATGGTTTT
>BOPN01005585.1:30000-35000 GCA_017312705.2 Penaeus japonicus
CTCCCTCTCCCTCTCCCTCTCCCTCTCCCTCTCTCTCTCTCTCTCTCTCTCTCTCTCCCTCTCTCCCTCTCTCTCTCTCTCTCTCTCTCTCTCTCTTTCTCTCTCTCTCTCTCTCTCTTTTATTTAAGTTTTTTTAAGGGAAGAATTTTCAAACCAATTAATTTTTACATCTTTGACAAGAATATTATCAAATTTCTCTCTCCCAGAATTTTCTTCTGATTTCAGGAATAGTTCAGAAAATTGTTGAAAAATTAGAAAGGCAATGGATCTTTTCATGCTGGACATGATTGTAAGCATTGTCATCTCTGTTGCATTGCAGATGTTTAAACCCAGGCATGTATGCCAAGCACATTGAGAGGTGGCTGGACTACTTCCCAGCTTCGCAGTTAATCATCATTGATGGGGAAGAGCTCAGAAATGACCCTGTATATATTATGAATGACTTGCAGAAGTTCCTGGAGATAGAACCATTTTATAATTACACAGAACATTTAAGGTAAGTTTAGTACATGCTGCTGTAATAGGAAATGTTGCAAGGAACTTTTTTCTTTATACTTTCTTCACTAAAAGGTAAAGAATAAAGATTTGATAAGCACTCTTTTTAGACTTTATAATTACTATAATATTTTATGTAAGCAATCAATCTTTGTTCCCTGTCATCTATGTCAGTGCACTTTTAAATAATGCAAGCTTTGGATTGCAGGTATGACAAGCGGAAGGGATTTTACTGCCAGGTGATAGAGGAAGACAAGACCAAGTGCCTGGGACGCGGGAAGGGAAGAATTTATCCCCCCATGAATGAGTCGGAGTCCAAGATTCTAAAGGTTGAACTTTTGCATCATTACTTTTTTAGAATTTCCTTCCTTTTTATTGATGTTGATTCTTTTTGTCTTTTTTTATGATTTTTTTTGCTGTGGCTGTTTTTTTTCTCACAGAAATGAAAATGTTAAGATGATGAAGCACCTACTTTTACCCCTTTTTTTCCCTCTTCTCTTTGCTTTTCCATAGCCTTGCCTTCCATTTGTATTATAATTCACTTCTGGAACTTTCTGCAGTTTTTGTCATATAAAACAGTGTTTCATAATGTGAATGAATATCTAATGATTACAAATCAGCTTTTAAAGTCCCACAACCTACCTTAAATGAAACCATTGATTTTATTATGGGGTCAGATTGCTTTCACTTTCGCTTTTCACTTTTATTATTTTTTTCTATCCAAAATACAGGCTATTTATTCCTTCATTTGTGTAGCTTGGGCATCATACCAAAGGCCAATTAGAATCATTTTACTAATGCCTCTTATATCAATTCATATATCATACCATAAGTCTAGAAAATGATAGAAAATATGCCATCATAAGATACTTAGCCCAGGCTGAACATATGAAGATGTGACCCATATCAGAAGTGTTAAAAATGCCCATATTCCTTTCTCCCAAGGACTTCTACCAGAGCTACAATGTTGCTTTGGAGAAGCTCGTCACAAGACTGGACTACCCTGTGCCTGGCTGGCTAGAGGATGACTTGCAGTAATCCATGGATTGCAATGGCCGGCAACAAGAGGAATTCTGGCATTTGAGAGCTGCTTGGCCTGTACTTCACCATCTGCTGGGATTCTTCTCTTTATCCTCTCTTATGCTGTGTGTGTTGGTGCTCCAGCTAAGTGTTCCAAACCGATAGAGGTGATGTGAATGTACAAGAGTTATATGTTGTTGTTGTATTGCTTTATTTTGGTGACTTTTTTCAGTTATTATTATTATAATTATTTTTATTAATATTATTACTATTATTTCTCCATCTTTTTGCCTAAGTAGTTTTCAGAGAATTTATGAAGGAAACTAGAATGAAGAAAAAAAGAGCTCAAATATTTTTTACTTGTGAAGTTCAATCTTCCCCCTTGCCTAGCACCTAAACGAGAAAAAGGTTGAACTCACACCTTTAACTCATTAAAGTTTTATTTGATTATTCATAATGGTTCTTAATAGATATATATAAAAACTAGTTCATCTTTTTTTTATGTAAGTGCTGGTTTTGATATTGCGAATAGCTATGTAGTCATGCTAAATATTTAGCTTTTTATATTGACCTTTATTTTTCAAAAACAGGACAGGCGGAAAGAAAGAAAAGAGATGATTTTCTTACACTACAGAAGTGTGTTGATATTCATGTTTGCCAACTAGGTGAGGGGGAGGCTTGGAAACCTTTTATCAGATATATATTTAAACAACAAAACAAATAGCCCATTTTTAACACAACTAGAACTAGTCAAGTCAGTTCCATTTCTCTGTACAAAATTGAAGGAAAGAAATCCAAGGCAATTACATTTTTTGTCAAGAATACAAGAGTATGTAAAATGTCTAGGTGACTTGCTTAGGTTAAAGTGTTGAAAGAACTCAGTGAAGTTATGGGGTTTTACCTGAACTTTTTCTTCCAGAGTATACATGTGATTAAGTTCTCTTTCTTTTCTTTCTTCTTCTTTTTCATTCTACATCTTCTCTACCTTTATCTTTGTTTTATTCTCTATCAGTGTTTCTTAACCTTTTTGAGTAGATATCTAAAATTCTGGCCTTGCCATATAGGTGACCCACATCCTCACAGAACCAAAAATTAACTGATCAGTATATTTAATGATTATATAGAATTTTAGAATAGGAAAGTGAGAGAACTAATATTTCCAGTTTTGTTTTATTTTAGCACAGACATTATCCATCAACAACCCCACTAACCCAAGCATTGCCAGGAGATTTCAAACAACATGTCCCCTTTGTGCTGGCAGATCTAAAAAAAAAAAAACTACCGCCTCCAAGATTAATTTATATTTTTCCCACTTGTCTGGAAAAGTTGTGAAAAATACTATATGTATAGTTGCTATGATATGATGAAGTATATAGAGATAGTCACATTAGTGGTCTGAGTGATTTAGCTCATTGTTTTCATTGGTGCAGCTGCACACGTCTGTGAGCAGGTAGGTCACTTTCTTTTGCCCCTCCCTCTCCATAATTCTCTATTTTTCCGTTAAATCATTGGAGCCGGTTGACGTGATAGCACATATTGTGGTTTTCACGTCAGATGCCCGGGACGAGCTATGAGGGGAAGCCGCGCGCTTGGGTAGAGCGAGTGGGCAGCCCAAGCTCGCGGCTTGTGCGTCCGAGAATCTCGAGGCGTTAGGCTTATGCGTTCGAGAACCCCGGTATTGCGACCGCGCAAAGCCGGAACAGCCCCTGCATGAATGGGTTAATCCTTTTTCTTTACTATGTTCACTAATGTCACTTAGAACAGCATTATAATTTTGTTTGTATTCATTATTATCTCCTGATGCAAAATCAACTGCAGATAAGGACATGCTGATTATCAATTATGTGATTCCAGTGAGTACTGGAACATACACAATCAGATATTGATAATTTGCAAATAGATAATCATCAGTAATTCCTTCGTATACTTGTATACTTATTTTATATAAATGTAGCCATCTGGATGTCATAATAAGAATGAATACTTTGTTAGTTATTTAGGCCATATTAGTGAACATACAAGGAGTTAGTCATTTGTAACATAAAGAATAACTCATTCACATATTCTGGAGATCCCCTGGGAATTTTTAACCCATTAATGACAAGGCGTTTTTTTTTTTTTAAAGCGCAGGGTAATAATGCCGACCCTAGGTTGAGGAACACTGTACTTTATCCTCTTATCATTGTCTTATGCTTATCCTTTTTCCACATCATTTTCTTATTTCTTCATCTTCTGCCTCAATTCCTTCTTTGAGTTTTTGGAGTATAACATATTCTTGGAGAATAAGTCTTTCTTAACAGAAGGTGCTTTCTCTGGATCATCATTTAGTTGTTTTTGTTCCTCTAATAATTATTAATGAAACTTATCCTATAATTATATCTATTCCTGTGCATCTAATGTACCTTTGTATTGATAATTAGTTCCTGATGTTAAAGGCAGAAAACAAAGAAAAACTTTTTTTCCAATGCATTTTTAGTGTTACTTCATGGTGACTTATTTGGGTAACAAGTGCTTAGGGCAGAAAAGTTATCCCGAGGAATCTTCCCACTCTGGTAGGGGAATGAAGGAGCTCAAATGATGTTGATTGTTTACATCAAGTTAGGTGTGTTCAAAATATATATATATGAATTTATATGTATGTGTATGTATATATATATATATATATTACACACATGGATAAAACAAAATTACTATATATATATATATATTATGTAAAAGTGTCAGTATAACTTGCGTAACGTAAACTAGGGTGCAGCATCCTAATAAGTTATCAGCATTTTTTTGTTCTTCATATTGAAGATGCAAAAAATGATGTATATTTTTTAAGTATAGAGTAAAAAAAATGTTAAGAATCTGCAATAGATTTAACAGCACTGTCTTTTTTTCTTTCTGTCTTTCTTTCTTTCTTTCTATCTTTTTCTTGATATTCAAATGTAACTGGACGGTGCATCTCAAACATCATACCATAGTTAAAGGTAATGAATTACAATAAGAAAAATAAGTGTGAGATCATTTTTGTTTTACTGAACTCATGGCTGTAGTTTCTTCCTTTTTTCTTGCAGAATTACAGTATTAATGCCAGGATCTTGCCATTTTCCTTTTCTAAAGAAGGGTTAGGGTATTAGGAAGCAGTACCAAAAGAGAAAAAAATTACTTTAGTTTATAGCATTCACAGACATAAAAACACATGTAAATAATTATGCAAGAGATGTAATTAATGTGTTACAATTATATTGTCATCAGAATTGCATGAAGATATAATCCAGACATGTCAATTATGTCTCTTTCTTTGTTTTATTTATTTAGTCACATTTATAGCTTTTTCTACTTTTGTCATAATAAACTGTTCACACACGCACACTCACACACACACACTCACTTAAGCAAAGAAATTATTTGTTTTAAGTATCTAGTTAAGCTACCTTTGACAAAACAAATCAAAATTTTGTTTTTCATTTGTATGTTTAAGCTGCATATGTTTAAAA
>BOPN01005585.1:52500-55000 GCA_017312705.2 Penaeus japonicus
GGTGGCAGAGTGTTGTGAACTCACGGAAGACTGGCTGTCGCGTCTGGACGGGAGAAGGCGGAGAAAGGAGGGAGGACGATAGAGGCAGAGATTGAGAAAGAATCGAGAATTGAGCAAGCGAGACGTTATTTTTGCTCAAGAAAAAAAATGGAGATATATATGAAAACTAACAATATCTCAGTATCTAAAAAGGAAAACAAAGAAACTAAGGAAAATGATACGCACCTCTCACATATGCAGATTCCATCTAAACCAACTTCTGACGGCGTGACACTTTCCCCTCTGTCCTCCTCCTCCTCCTCCTCTTCCTCCTCTTCTCCCTCTGTTGAGACCGTGTTGGAGGAGGACTCGACCCTTCGTGGGGCGGGAGTAGGAGGTATGCGAGGGGAGAAGGAAGAGGAGGGAGAAGGAGTCTGGGTCATAGAGTCCTTCCGATGAAGAAGGGCGTGTGTAGGAGCTGGTGTGACGAAGCAAGAGGCGTGTAAGTGATGATTATAAGCAGAGGGGAAGGTAGTAGTGGTGAATGACACTGTGGAAGATTTGCGAAGGGGGAAGCAGACATGGGAGGGGTTAATGAAAGTAAGATCAGAATCAGGAATTCATTAATAGATGCTATTAAGTAGACAGACATTATAGTGTGTAAATCAGAGCACATCATGAATTACTAAAAAAATGAAAACAACCGAATTAAAATACGTAGATATCCACGCAACTTATTTTAAAGGAAACGCGAAAAAATGCGAGAGTCAATGAGGAAGAGGAGCACATTACAGACCAACCAAACGAGGGTATCAGTAACAACCCTGTATTTTCAGTACTTAAAGAAATAAAAGTGTTACCTGGAAAGTCCCACGTGCATAGTACTATCATATTCATTAAAAAAAAGACACACAATTGAAAAACTTTCGAAAATAATAGAAGGACAATCATATAAACCTCAGCAAAGACAAACACATAACTAAGAAACAAAACAAGTACTCTCAAAACCACAATAAAGACCAGACCAGCCATCAAAAGCAAAGGACAGAATGACAACCACGTCTTATCAAAACCGGAATAAAGAAAGCAAAATAATTAATGCATATGACAGAGCCTCAATCATATATTCTCAGAACCTGAATGAAGAGTTATATGCCTGTAGAAAAGTAATAATTAATCTCACAGTACCTGACGGAGCAGGGTTGGTGCCCCCACACGATGCACAGAGAGCCGGCTGCTCTAACAATTCCTTCAGGAGACTTGGCTCTAAGGGCACTGCGGTCGCCAAGGGCGGCATGGGCGGCCCTACGCCCATGGCTACATTCTGCGGTGAAAAGAAATTCAGAGGTAGAGATATATAGTATTTGCTATATGTTAATAAATGTGTATGTTTTGTTTTATTTGTTACAGTTTGAGGTGTTATTTAAAAAAGAATCATCTTTTACGTATGGGATGTGCGTGTGTTTACGTGGAATGCACATTTATGGACTCAAAACACACCAAATGTGAAATGAGTGTTACTTACATTGAAATAATCATCATCATGTTCACAGTCGCTGCTCCGGTTAGACGGCGACCACGCGCTATGCAAATATTCCGAAAAATACATATATCGAGAGTTAACATATGACTCGACAGCAGAAGATCGCTAAAACTACAATTGTGATTTTAGCAATCTCATCGGAAATACCCTTATCTTCGTATTTTGAAATTTATATCACACATGAATAATAAGTCAAGAAGTTTCGGTACCCTGGAGGTAGAGACAGGACATGGGCGGGACTTGGCACGAGAGGAAGGTGATTGGGCGGTACCGGTCGGGTATTTGTGGGCGGGGTTGTTTCAACTCTGACTCCGCCCTCCGTCATCAACTGGGACGGGACGCTGTTGTTTCCGAGGACGCCATTGGTCGACGTCGGTGTAGAGGCGGAGCTTGAGGAGCCAGAACTACCTGGACCTCCACCCTCTCTGCACCTGATGAGGTCAGTTGGATCAGAAAGTATGAAGTCAATAACGTTATTGATTTAATTATGTTATTCTTTTCATTTAGGGAGAGTTTCTTGGGTTACACTCCTATGGACAGAATGTGACATGGCTGATATATTAATTAGTAAAAATAATATGAAATGATTGTGATACCAAACGAAAAAAATGTACGTCACTGAATTAATTAAAGCTTAGTTATTTGCAGTTTAGGCCTTGGTATTTTTTGTTCTTATATCCATCATATGTTTCACCTTATATTCCGAAAAAAATCGGTAGGTTATACCAGTCTTATCCTTTTAATTGTCATGAAAGTCATCATCATCAGTACCACACGGCCACTTCCATCATCCTCACTACCACTACCTTCCATTCTTGTCATCACCCTCACCATTCACCGCCATTAATTATCATCCCTATCATTAAGCCCCATCACCATTCAACCCTTCATCACCAATCCTCGTCACCAGCATCACCACCACCACCCCTCACCACCAGCACTACCCCCACCACCCCTCACCACCAGCACCACCACCAC
>BOPN01005585.1:65436-67936 GCA_017312705.2 Penaeus japonicus
TCTCTCTCTCTCTCTCTCTCTCTCTCTCTCTCTCTCTCTCTCTCTCTCTCTCTCTCTCTTCCACTCTCTCTCTCTCTCTCTCTATCTCTATCTCTATCTCTCTCATTCTCTCTCTCTTTTTCTCTCTCTCTCTTTCTATTTATCTATCTATCTATGTTCAAATGAAATATCTTTGTCTATTTCCCCTGGCATGACCTGACGTGACAAGCCTTTCGCTGACCCTAGCCACCCATGCTTACAGATTTCAAACATTTATGGTTAACACGAATGCACGTAAAACAATCACACAGTGATTTCAGTTATCAGTTTATAAAACTATATATGAGATTTATTAGTTTATAAAACTACATATGAGATTTACTAATACTATATATCGTTTGGTTTCACTATGAATGTGATCATTTCTCAGTATCATACATGAAAATCAACATACAACTTACCTAAATAATGAAGTAACGAAGATCAAAAGCAAAGCGAATGTCCAGCCTGGAGCTCCTGCGTTTCGTTCAACTACCGTTTTTTTTTTTTTTTTTTTTTTTTTTCGTTCGCTTTTATTGGTTATCAACACTGGGTTGTGATTGGCTGACGTTAAATGTTTTCTTTGTTTGTTCTGATTAAAGGACCAACAAAATTCCAAGATATCACGATTATAAAACTTTCACTGATTACGAATGAATGCATTCGTCATTTGACATTTCTAATACTAAGTAAAGTGAAAGAAATAATGATAATCAGACATAACGCCCGTGTAATGTTATTTCTTCTTACTCCGTTCTGACATTAATTTGTACCTGTGGGGAAAAATGATCGCAGGTACCTCAGCTAATAATAATAATAATAATGATAATAATAATAATAATAATAATAATAATAATAATGATGATGATGATAATAATAATCATGATAACGATGATGATTTTGTACATGGTAATGATAGATAATAATGATAACAATAACAATAATGATAATAATGATAATGAAAACAATAATGATAAATATAATAATAATGATAACGATAATTTTGATAATGATGATAATAATAATGATAAGAGTAAGAACTGCAATGATAAGGATAATAATGAAAGTGTCGATAGTGATAATAATGATAATGATGAGGATTACAATGAGGATAATAATGATAATAAAGTGATAATCCCAATAATAAAGATAATGACAATATAAATAACAATGATGATGATTGTCTAAATCATATTAATGAAAATTATATTATGAATAACGATAATGATGATGATAACAACAATAATGAGGATAACAATGGTGATAAGAATGATCATGAATATAGAATAAAATAATGGAATGATAATGATAATAATAATGATAATTTGAAATATTGTATTGATTGTGATGATAATGATCATAACATTGATATCATTATCAATAATAACAATAATAACAACATTAGTAATGATAATAATAAAGTTTATTACTATAATTATAACAATATTAATGACAATAGTGATAATTATGAGAGAAACAGTAAAAGTGATAATGATAATGTTTAATGACAATAGTAGTATTTAACGATAAAATTAATAATAACAACAATAATAACAATGTGCGCGCGCGCGCGCGCGCGCGCGCGTGTGTGTGTGTGTGTGTGTGTGTGTGTGTGTGTGTGTGTGTGTGTGTGTTGCGCGACTAATATGTTGTGCGACAGGAAATGCATTTGGCTTGACAGACGGAGAGGGAGAAAAAAAAAGGAATAAAAAGCTCTCAGCGAAATAAAGTGCAGACCCATCGACAGGATAAAGGGGTGAGAGGGAAAGGCACAAGGTTAAGAGAGAGTAAGAGTTATGTTTACAGGTGTGATCAATGGTGTTCCATCTGATAGCATCATAATGGACCCCCATGTTACTCTTCAACCATTTGCTCTCTCTTCCCCTGTCTGTTGTCTCCTATTCGTCTCTGTTCCGTTATCAGCCGTGATCTTATGGTGTGTGTGTGTGTATATATATATATAGCCTCTCTGTTTCGTCTATGTAGAGTGTACTTCCTTGTAGGGTCTATCCTCAAGTAGGTTAACACGGTGTTAAGTTTTCGGCGAAAATGTTTGGAGTCACACTTTCGTTTTGGCTTTGTATGCATTTCATATCGTTACATTCCCATGAAGAGCACTGTTACAATATCCGGACGTATATGGTCAGACTTTTCAGACTTTAATCCGTTAATCGGCATCACTATAGAGACATTCCACATATCTTCGTCTAAGATTTAAATTATTCCACCGGTATGCTCAGAATTATGACCATATGTAGTACTGACTCGTGTTGCTTAACGGCACAAGAGATTGAGATAAACTGACTCTATGCTCTTACACACTAATTTCTCTCGGCGTCACCCTAACCCTCACTTGAACACCTCACTGGCACTTGCCCCACAGCACACTGGAGGCGCTGGTGGCTCTCCTCCTCACCCTGTCTCTCCCTCCCCCCCACTACTCTCCCCTTCCACCCCCCTTCCTCCCTCCCCCTCACTCCTC
>BOPN01005585.1:82936-92936 GCA_017312705.2 Penaeus japonicus
GAGAGGACAGAAGTGGATGGAAAATTGCTTGTGTTGTGTATTGGAAACTGGGGGCCACTCATCTGTGATGTAGAATCTGTAGGAGGAAATATCGTGTGAAGATAGCAGAGGGTGGTGGAGTTATATACATATACATATACATACACTTACACACACACACTCACACGCACACTCATACACACACACACACACACACACACGCACACACACACTCACACTAACACACACACACACATATATGTAATTTTGTACATATATATATATATATATATATGTGTATTTGTATATACATATGTATCTATATCTATATTATTATCCAGTATTACCACATCATGTTATTATTTATATAAATATAAATTATATATTGTTATTGTTATCTTCAATGTTTACACATTTTCTTGATATGTTAACTAAAGATTTCTCAAATGAATTTCTAAAACAGTACAATTATTACAATTTATTTGAATAATATATACTAATACCCCCAGCTACATTACATATATATTGATAATATGATTATACTTATATTTTAATACTAAAGATTAATCATATTAAAAATCACATACAGGAGGGGGGGGCAAAATCATAAATATTATCGGAACAGTGTATATATATATACATATACAGTTCTTAGATATTAAAGAAATAACGACCACCTCCTAATACAAAAATGGAATCACATAAACCACCATTAGATAAAGATTTGGAAAGAGAAATAAAAAGACTATCACCACCAGGGTATACCCTATGGTCTAATGAAGTCCTGGCAACTACAGCGATGACTCTCATCTCGCTTTATCTCAGCAAAAAATCAACATTTAAGGCGACACTTTAGTTTGCATGTACACTTATTATGAGTCAGTGATGGCAACTGTTCATTTTCATATGAATATGACAAAAATCAATAAAATTCACAGGAAATAAGCGAGAATAATGTTCATGCAGCTTCGTCATAGGCCTACAATAACTGAAAATAATACATGGAATGAATAATTTGACAAATTCAAACATTTTGTTTTAATAACATTCAGCTGAAAAAACAGTAAACATATAAATATATAAATTATTTTTGTGTTTGCATTAATTTAGATACAATTATTCATAATCTTAGGGTTTGATTGGCATTTCTTTTTAGAAAACGTTGATACAAATAACACCACCATTGCGTGGAGCCATTGTTTCTTTTCTTTCGACTGCAATCTAAAAAAAAAAAAAAAAAATTGTATGTTTTTGAAAACCATGACGTTATATATGATCCATAAGATCATGCAATAGAATATGCTTTCTAGGAAATTAATTTATATAGAAATAATTTAACACAGAAGAAATCTTTATCATTTCTTGAAACAAAAAAGTCTCGCTGTTGGATCAGGTTTTGTTTACATGTTACGGGATTGGTCAAAGGAGCCTAAAAAATTATGTAAGGCGCTCGCTGATTGGCGGAATCGATTTACCAGAGTTACCATCAAATTACGGTGATAAAGTCTATTTACCCTTACCAGGCGACTTATCATCGCTTGATGAATCCCACTTTGCCATGACTGGTAAACGCTCTGGTAGTTGACAGCTGGTAAATGCCTTACCACCGTATGTTAGTGAATCCAGCCCCAGAGCCGCAACGAGCACGGCGGCGGCGACGGCGGCCCACACCGCGCCTGAGAGCGGGGACACCAGGCTCTTCCAGGGCGAGTGGAGGGCGGGCGTCCTCATGGCGAAGGACTGGTGGATGAAAGAGTAATAGCGAGTGAAGTCGTAACGTTCCATTCTCTCGGGTAATATGGTGTAGATCAAGGGACAGAGGAATGCTATCCGTTCCTCCACTTGCTTCTCCACCTGCAGCCAGGAAGAGAAGAGAAGATTAATTATTTGCATGTGTTAGTGTTAGTGTGTGTGTGTGTGTTAGTGTGTGTGTGTGTGTGTGTGTGTGTGTGTGTGTGTGTATGTGTGTGTGTGTGTGTGTGTGTGTGTGCAATCCATCAAATCACGTCCTTACCTCCACAAAGTCTTCAGTCTGAATCATATTAATAGTGAAGTTGAGTGTTTCCGCCACTGTTTCTAGGGCGAAGTAATCTGTCCCAGAATACGAAGTGACATTTCCCCCGTCCGCTGTCCTCTCCTGAGTCTCCTTCCAGTTGGGCATCCAGGGCAGTGCCGTAATGTTCACTTTGGCTCCGTGAAAGCTTGCGAGGAAAGATATTGCTTGGATAGTTGTGTGTGCTTGGATCAATGTTCTTGTTTGATTTGCACGTGTGTGGATGCTTTATTACACACACCTAAAATCATCTAGTCTTTTTAAAAATCATCTCCGTTCGCTGAGTAGGTAAATATAAACAAACATATGTATATTTATACTCACATTCTCTCTCTCTCTCTCTTTATATACCGTCTCCCCTCGTCCCACGACTTTTGAAATCTGTCAACCATGTGTAATGTTTTGTAACTTTTTCTGTACAAGTGTCCGCGTGTGTGTTTGAATGGGTGGGTTTTGTGCGCGTGTGGATGTGTACGTGTGTATGTGTGTACACGTGTGTACGTGTGTGTGTGTGTGTGTGTGTGTGTGTGTGTTTATGTGTGTGTATACACACACATAAATATGTGTGTTAGCTTGTGTGTGAGATTAAGTGCCTGAAATATTCCTACTTCGAGTATTTATCCTGGAAGACGGACACCTCAGGGCTTAGAATGAGGCCAGACTCTGGAGTCCAGGAGCCTACCCTGACCGTCTGGTGGGGTCCGTGGGGTCCATGGGGTCCATAGGGCAGGTGCACATAGAGACTGTACCTGAACGCCAAAGAAGATAAGGTTCGTCGTCGTCACACCAGCATGAATTCAGCATATCTTGATTTCATGAAGTAACGGCAGCAAAGTCATTCGATTACGTCCATGATTTAGAGCAGGACTAAAATATGGAATAGAACTGCCTAGTTTTAACTTAGATATAAAATAAGCATTGCAAAAATATGAAGAAAAACGCGGAGACACTCACTCTAACTCGAGCCTTACCTCCTGCTCCCCCTCCTTTTCCCTCGGCGTTCCTCGGTGTTCAAAAGCATTGTGTTCGTCATGCCGAAGGCCCAGTTGGCACGCATGAGATCCCGGACATCCTGAGGGGTGAGACGCGTGACAAGCAGGAGGCGCGTGTCCCACTGCAGGAGGCGGCACCGAAGGGCAGCCTCGGCGAACGCAGCCAGGAAGCCACGGTCGGCGCTCGCCACCACCGCCACGGCGTTCCAGGAGGAGAGCACCAGCTGAGGCGGCGGTTTTTTTTTTTTTTTTTTTTGTGCGATTTTGTTGTTATTTTCGTTGTTATTATTATGTGTTAGAGTTATTATTATCATTATGATTGGTATTCCTATCATTGTTGTTATTATTATTATCATTATTATTATTATCATTTTTAGTGTCAGAAAAATTAACAATGTATGTTTTTATTGTTCTTCATTTTAAAACTTTCTTATGATATTATCATATGCAAACCCTCTGTCATGCAACATTTTGTTGTTTGTTTACAAACCTTGCGCGTCTCTGCAACCACCTCGGTCATGTTGACGCCCAACATTCCTTTTTCCACTACAAACACGCCTACGCCCATGGGAGCCTCTACTGCACCCACAACCTGCACAGAAACACATATAGATACTGTTCATATAGATATTGGGTTTGGAAATAGCCGCAATGCTAATAAGATATAAGATAAATAAAAAAAGATAAGATAATAAATTAATACAATGCAAATATATTATTCCAGGATGCATTACCATTACCATTACCACTGAAGACTCAATCCATGAATATATTACCCTAGTAGATTTTAATCGTCAATATAATACCACTAATATTATTCTAATAAGATCTTACAATCTAGATTTGCCCCATTAATATGCCCCCCTTAAATACTTAACGCTATAAAATGTCATCCTTAAATATAATGACTTGAGCCATTAAGATAGATGTCACATCACTTATGAAGTTGCGATCACAAAAAAAACATTAGAAATAAGAACATCAAACCAGTGTCAGGAAAGGTATTTGAAAACCCTACGTACATCCGGGGTAGCGTCGGTCTCTGGTTTGTTTACGTGTTTATCTACCTATCTATTCGATCATCTATGACTTCAGAAAAGACTCACAGGACGGAATTCCCCCACTCCCTTCCAACCCTTAACACGAACCGCATCGAAGAACCATCGAACCAGCGCGCGCCAGGGACGTGGTCTGCTGGACATGAGCCGTACCTCCAAGATGGCGCCGGCCGAGCTGCCGCCGTCCGTCACGAGGAGAACGGAGGAGCGGGGTCGGGGAGAAGCCCTCAGCACGGCGCCGACAGCGTGCGAAGTGACGGAGAGTAGGTCCTGAGTCGCTGCTGGGTAAAATAAAAACAAAAATACAAGTTACTCTTACATCTGTGAATATATATGTATATGTATGTGTATATATATATATATATATATATATATATATATATATATACATATATATATATATATATATATATATATACATATATATATATACAGGCTTTTATTCCTCACTTCTATTCATAATTAGCAAAGAAAATATTCTTAATATAGATATGCTATAATATAGGATTTGATGCGATCGTATATATATATCTCCTAATGTAGCATAATATACCACAATCCCCAGAATATAGCAACTCGCCTGAGGGCATCAGCGACCAGGATGACAAGCAATTGATGAAGAAGACTAAAAGGCAGAATAGGAAATTCATAGCTAATGGTGACTGTTCGATGTGTTTGCAGAAGAATCGACACACAGTGGAACCTGAAGGAGAATTTATTCATATATAGTAGATGAACATTTAAATAATAAAAAAAAGTATATTCAGCCACACCCTTCTCCTTACCCCTAATAAAAGGCTCACGTAGGTTATATACTTCCTAGAGGCATAACAAAAGCGGTATCGGGGAACACAAAGGACTTGCTATACGTCAACACATCAATAATACAAGCTCCTATAATGAGCAACACGTTAATGGTGTTTAACAGAGCGCGTGTAAACACCTTCGCTGGATTGGTAAGTTAAGTATCATGTACATTATGTAAGGGCGTATTAGCCCATGACCGATCCCCTAGGCTCCAGCCGACGGCTTTACCACCAGCTCAGGAATCTGTGGTAAACAAAATGAAAATGAAATAAAGATGGTGCCCCTAATCCCTGTGAGACCCCCTGGTCATGATTGTGACATTATTAAAATTGTCCCTTTTAAGTCTATATTACGCCAGAGTTCTTTTTTTCCATTAAAGGTTATGAGTAAAAGTGAAGTAAGACGTTTATAGGGAGAAAAACAATATAAAAAAAACACGAATCTTAAGCTATTATTATAGCTTTTGTAATAATGAGCCAGAGTCAACTTTAGAATACTTACCGACGGCTATTCGGTATAAATTAGTAGATATATTTTCAAAGTAGTCGAGTCACATAGCCAGCGCAGCCAGTCTAGCGAATTCCACGAGCAAAATGGTCACGTGATACAGCGAAACAGTCTGCACGTTCGTTTTATTTGTCGAAACAGCGGCGTCAATGATGATGAGGATGATGATAATGATGATGATGATGATGACAATAACATAGATTTCACTTATGATAATGATAATTGTATCAGTGATAGTAATGATTTAGATGATAACAATGATAATGATTATAAAAAAGATAATGATAATGCTATTAGTAATTATAACATTAACTAATGATAATAATAAGAATAATCATAGTAATGATGATAATTATGATAGTAACAGTGATAATGGTAGGAATAACATAATGATGATGATAATGATAATAATAATGATACTGAAAATAACGAGAATGGCAGTGATATAAATGATAATGGTAGTAAGGATGATAGTGATAGTAATAATAATAATAAAAGTAATAATAACAACAACAAAAATAATAAAAGCATTAATGATGATAACAACAATAGTTATAGTACCAGTAATGATGTAAATTATACCAACATAATGCACTGATAACCTAATGACCCTTGTCTGTAACACCCCAAAGAGAACTTCATATTCATTTAAAGACATTGCAATAGTTGCACGGATAATGTCCAATGATTAACCTGTATAAGAAAAGCCAACGGGATTTGGCAGTTGTATAAATCTTCAGTAAATAACTTTGATAGAGCTTATTAGAGTAACACTCCATTGACATTAGAGAGAGAGAGAGAAAGAGAGAGAGAGTGTGTGTGTGTGTGTGTGTTTCTAAGGATATATACATACAGCTACGCACAAATACGCACACATTCGAATTCGCGAGTAAACAAACGTTATTGTTCTCTTTAATGATTATATAACAAACTTGGTTCTTTACAGTGATTTCGCATTTTTGCCTTTGAATCTTTGGCTAAAGCGTATTGCTCTTTTGACATTCATTCCACTTGCAAACGACCACTATTAATGTCGCTATTTTTGTTTGTTTGTTTGTTTCATATATATATAAACAAAGAGAAAAAGAAGCACTTAGTAGATGCTAATATTCGTTATTGTTTCAACCGTTATTTTGTTGTTGTTGTTATGATAAACATTGACGCAGACAATATAATTGTTAGTATAATTGTTATTAACACCACGCATGTTATTATCATTATCAATGTCATTACTGATATGATTATTATTGTTATGATTATATCTTCATTATCATTATCATATCATTTAAATTATTATTATCATCATCATCGTAATCATGATCGTTATTATTCAAATTATTGTTACAGTTATTATCATTATAATTATCATTATCATTTTACCATTATTGTTATTAGTGTTTCCATTATCATGATAACTGTTATCATTATTATTGCTGTTGTTCTCATTATCACAATTAATGCTGTTATCATTACTGTTATTATCATCATTACTATTATTAAGAATCATTGTCATTTTCATCATTATCATTACTACTACTACTATAATTATCCTCCTCATAGGTATCTCATTGATACTATTACTATTATTATCATTATTATCGTTACTACTACTATTACTATAGTTATCACCATTACAAGCACTTCATTGATACTACTGCAATCATTATCCTCATCTTTAACATCAGTGTTCGTATTAGTATCATAACTAGTTTTACTCCTATCATCACCATCCTTACCATCATTACAATCACTATCATCATCCTCACCATCATTACAATCACTATCATCATTATCATCCTCACCCTCATTAACATCGCTATCATCATCATCATCCTCACCATCATTAAAATCACTATAATTATTATCATTCTCACCATCATTAAAATCACTATCATCCTTATCATCCTCACCATCATTAAAATCACTATAATTATTATCATCCTCACCATCATTAACATTACTATCATCATCATCATCACCATCATTAACATCACTATCATCATTATCATGAATATTATTCTAGGACTCGACCCGGAGCAGGGATTCGAACCTGCGTGTTTAATTACCCTCCTGGCCTACAATGATACTAATGATGATAATTATTGTCATAATGATGAGGGTAATTGTAATGTCGATGATGATGATAATGATGATGAGAGTAAAATTGATAACGGTGATGATAATAATGAAAGGAATGATAGTGATAATTGAATTGTCCTTGTTGTAATGATGATGGTAATAACAATAATGATAAAAATTATGATAATTATAGTAGTAATGATGGTGATAAAAACATGGTAATAATATATATATATTTTTTTTAAATACGAAAAGCCCGGACTTAGGATTCCAAGGTACTCACCTTCCCAGGGTCTCAAGCCAAATGCAAAGGATGTGTGTTGGTTGCGAGTTGATTATATTGATTTTTCAATAGACTCAACCAATATTGGTAAACACACCCTTACGACAAACGAGTATGTACATCCGGGGCTTTCAACCTGCACTAGGCTGAGCCCCAGAATTCCGCCAATAGGTTTCGAATTCTCATGATACATCAACGGTTACCAAGCTCAACAAATATGTGTGTGTGTGTGTGTGTGTGTGTGTGTGTGTGTGTGTGTATATATATATATATATATATATATATATATATATATATGTGTGTGTGTGTGTGTGTGTGTGTGTGTAGGACAACGGAATGTCACATATATATTGTTTTAATGGCTCTAAGCGCTGCAGTTAGATTTTGTAAGTGTGTGTGCACGCGCGTGCGGCTCGAGGAGGATACTATTTAATACTTCTCAAATGCTATGAAAAAATTGAGAACCACTGATATAGAAGATAGTACAGATAATAAGTATATGAATAAGTATATAGATACAACCAGCTTTTCTTACCACATTGGTCTGGATCAAGTGTTGCTCGGTTATTCATCATGTCTCTCTACTCTGCACGCACAATATCTAATACTATTAGATAACAAAAAGCTACTCCAAGACTCTCCATAAATATCTGAATCGAGATACGGAAAGCCATATTTCTGGAGAGACTTGATCACCACAAACTCTGCACACAAGAAACTGGGTCGTTATGTCCTGACCTAGGTTGTTGATATATGTTTGTACTGCACTGTTGTATGATGTATTCCAGAGTGTGCTGCGTTTGTCGCCGTGTATTGTTGTTGTTGTTGTTATCATTACTGTTATCATCATCATTATTATTATTAAGAATCATTGTCATTTTTATCATTATCATTACTACTACTACTATAATTATCCTCCTCATAGTTATCTCATTGATACACCATATACACCATCGAATGTCGTACATAAGGGTATGTTATGTTACATGCGTTGCTATATGGTGTGCATTCATCATCGTGTGTCATGTCGTATGTTGAAAAGTAATATTCATCGTCGTATTTGCAGCAGTGTTGCATATTGAGCTCTTACGCGTTCACGGTGTATTGTATATGTGCACAGTATGATGTATTGTTGCATGTTTCAAGAACTGCTTCAATGATTATGCTTTGTTTGGCATTTCTTATTATTTATCGATGTATGCTTTGTTTGACATTTCTTATTATATATCGATGTAAGTTCGTTATTCTTCTCTTGGTGGATTTTAGGTAATGACTGGTATCCGGCGAACTCTTAATGTGTGTGCTTGATTTCTGGTGATGAAGTCATTAGATGAAGTGACAAAGATGAGGCGTTTTGAACATTTCTAAAGTATATGAAAGTGTATGAAAAATCCTGCAAAAACGTCACCAGAGATTGATGGATACGGAGATTACTCTCAACTACGGGGGGGGGGGGGGTCTGGCCATAGTACCTGAAGAATTTTTTTCACGTGTTTTCAGAGCAACAAGCAGAGCAGAACATCTATGATTTTTTTCCCTATTGGTCCCAAAGTTGGCTAAAGGTCTCACAAGTTTGTATTAGACACTTTTGATATCTATCTATCTGTCTGTCTGTCTGTCTGCCTGTCCCCAAGCATTACCATCACCATTTTTATAGGTCCAAGTAACATTATCATTATTTATGGTATTGTCATCTGTTGGTGGTGGTTTTATTATCATATTATCATCCTTATCATTATATCTATAGTGTCATGAAGACTGATAGTATAATTACTATCATTATTATTATGACAGTTGTTATTACATCACCAGCACAAAGGTCTAGCTTGTATTGGTCTCTACAAAGGTCTCAGCCGTAAAGGCCTTTGGTGGCCACGCAAAATTGCATTTGCTATTACTGCTGCAATGATTAGGAAACTGTGTGGCATACCATGGCCAACTTTCCCCATGCACATACACACAGACACACACACACACACACACACACACTCACACACGCACACACACACACTCACACACACATATACACTCACACACATACACACACACACACACAGCAATGTGTATATATACATATATACAAACATATATACATGTATATGTATCTGTATATGCATATATATACATATACATATATATATTCCCATGCATATATGAATGTGTATGTATATGTATATATCCCATTCAGACCCGAGTACTAAAAGATTGGTAATTATTTCTATAATGCACTCTACACAGCAAT
>BOPN01005586.1:20000-27500 GCA_017312705.2 Penaeus japonicus
TATGCCCACCATATGTATGTACTCTTTTTTTTCTTCTTCTTCTTCTTCAAGACCCAAGAGACCTCGACTCGACACTTAATTGATTTGCTTGACATTCTCGGAAGCGAAAGAAGCTCCAGAAAGGGGCGCTTTAGCATCTTCAGGTTTTTCCTTTTCATTAATGAGCAGAAGGAACCCCAGTCGTACCTTTGGCTTTTGGGGAATGCGCGGCATGAGAGGGGGGGGGGGGGCATGAGGGGGGGCGGGCACGGGGGCTTATGTTGGTTCCATGTTGGTTCCATGTTGGTTTCCAGTGACTTTCAGTTGGTTAGAGGTGTTGTCGGGGCACGGAAGTTTTTTTGGGTTCGTTAGCATAGGAGGTGGTTCTGGTTTTGGGAATATTTTTTTTCCCCGAATTGAGACGTGATGTTTAAGAGAATTGCTAATCCAGTGATGGTTTTATTGTATTGGATTGGGTTTGTGCTCTTGGAATGTGGTGTTGGATTTGGTATTATTCTAGTTATATTGGTATGATGATGATGATGATGATAATAATATCAGTTTTATTTTTATCATTGTCATTATTACTATCATTATTGTTATCATCATCAACATCATCAATATTATTATCACCATCATAAAGTACTAAAAAATATTATAAAAAGATCCGAGTCAAAATATCAAGTGACAGTCATCTGGTTATGCTACTTATTCTTCTTCCGAGAAATAAAGTTTATGGATCTATTATTAACTCCTAAATCGTTACTATTCGTGTTGCTGATGAGCTGAAGAGGGCAGTCGAGTTTAGGATGCTGACTGCTGCTTTTTAATGAGAAATTCGCTGTTGTTTTTTATGAGAAATTAGCTTTTTTTTATTATTATGAGAAATTCGCTGTTTTTTTTTTTTTTTTTTTTTATTATGAGAAATTGGCTGTTGTTGTTTATGAGAAATTAGCTATTGTTTTTTTTATTATTATGAGAAATTAGCTATTGTTTTTTTATTATGAGAAATTAGCTGTTGTTTTTTATGAGAAATTAGCTGTTGTTTTTGTATGAGAAATTAGCTATTGTTTTTTTATTATGAGAAATTAGCTGTTGTTTTTTATGAGAAATTAGCTGTTGTTTTTTATGAGAAATTAGCTTTTTTTCTTTTAATTATGAGAAATTCGCTTTTGGTTTTGCCATGATCTTCATTTTCTCTTGAAATTTTCCTTGTTTCGTAAATCGAGACCATGACGTTTATTATGTGTGATCCGTGACGTGCCTGCCTATCGCTATTGATGTAGATGAATCTCTTTTATTTATTTGTTTTCTTTCCCATTTTTTTTCTTTTCCATTCTTTCTGTTATCTTTATGACACTTGGTGCCGAGAAGATGTTATTCCAGAAGTAAATCATTGCAAATGGCCGACTGATCCCTGAATGCTTGTAAAGTAACGTTTTACTTGTTATTGTTATTTGTTATCGCAGTCAGCTCTTTATCGTTTTTGTTCTCATAAGTCGTTCGTCCTTTGTTTCATTCAGGTCATTGGGATGCCAGAGAGGTTGTTAGCAGGTGAATAACGGCGTCAATCTCGCTGTAGGTGTGTGTGTTTTGTCGCCTTCTTGGAATCGGTGGCAAGTGATTAGGAAGATTGGTCCGTGATTGGTCTTTGAGGATGCCTCTTCTTTGATTGGCCAGTCGCGGTGTTTCCTCTCTGTGATTAGTGGTAATGGATGTATCGGTGTGTGTTTGTGTGTGTGTGTGTTGTGTGTGTGTTTGTATTCTCATGCGTATATCCAAGTTTAGGGTTTTTTAAATAATTTGTATATATGATGTGACATGTAAATGTTTTTGTTGATGAACCTGTATAGATATTGGTTTGGTTCAGTAAATATGGTAATACAGTAGCAATACAGTCCAGCAGTATAGTATATGTGTGATGGAAAACAAGGTTTTATTACATTGATCAATATTCATAAAAAAAAAAATCGAGCAACATTGTTAAGAAAACCTTCTATAAGTTGAAGGAACGACTCAAAAAAATCACATTTATTGTTGAAAATCCTTCCCCTCCGCCCTTCCCCCCTTCCCCCTTCCCCCCCTTCCCCCCTCCCCCTTCCCCCAACGTGAAGGCGGATATAACTTTGATTATCTTGATTTCATCATTATTATCCTTATTTTAGCCTCATCGTTATAATGATTTCAAAGCGAGTTCGAAAGAGGAAAAGACCCTCACTTTTGCAAGCTTTGTGTTCCTTTGTCCATCTTTCTTCGTGAAGAAGAAAATGAAAAGAAAATGTATAGAGATCTTCTTTTTCTTTTCGAAGTTCCTTTTGGATTTTATTATTCACTTTTGTACAAAGGGGATTTGAAGAAGAAGAATAGAAGAAAATAAAAAGTAAATAAAATGGGATAATAAGTGGCAAATACCGTCAGGAACTTTTGTGTTGTGTCTCTAGCCTTGTCTGCCAACACAATGCATTCGTCTTGGCCACGCGGGGGTTGCCTGTTGGCCATTTTTCCGCAATTTCTCTTCCAAATTCCTATAATCTCTGGTCGTTTTCTCAAGAACCATTTTGTGTTAAGTCATGGAAATGCAGAAGAAACGATTTTATGATGAATTTGCCGCCGAAGGTGAAGAATGTCGAAGGATCGTAACGCTTGGGTGGGGTTTTGAAAATATGGGGTGTGCGTGTGTATGTTCGTGTGTGTGTGTGTGTGCGTGTGTGTTTGTGTGTGTGGGTGTGTATGTGTGTGTGTGTGTGTGTGTGTGTTTGTGTGTGTGTGTGTGTGTGAGTGTGTGTGTTTGTGTGTGTGACTTGTTGGACACTCTGCCGATGCTCCTTATCACCGGGGGTTGGGGGGTGGGGGGTCTATTATAATATCCCATTTCCCCGTGCTTTTTGAATCAGATTTCCTTAAATAACAGCATCACTTTTTCCTTCGGTTGATAATGCCTTCCTTGCTTGGCGCTGAAAGATAAGAGGAGGTATTTTGGGGCTTGAGTTGAGTAATTTTTTTTTTAGTCACCTATTTCTTCAGTTATCTTTCGGTTTGTTTATTCATCTATTTATTCATTTTTTTATCATTCGGTGTATTTGCGAATGAGATCGAGATATCACTAAAATAGATGAAATTGAGGTCAAGTCGGGTAGTGTATTTATGTTTATGCAAAAATACTTGACATATTTACAAGTGAAGAAATATGTAAATATAGTTACAAATATAGATAGAAAGATAGATAGATAAGCTTAAAAACTGAAGATGTCGATGGAGACGTAGATGAACGTACGGACTTCTTCCATTTTGTATGTGTTTTTTTTTTCTTTCTTTTTTTTCTTTTTCTTTTTTTTTTCTTTTTTTTTGCGAATGGGAAATCCCGCAAAGTCCGCCATGACAGCTGGCGATGGGAACTTCGAGGCCACGACGACAGAGGGTCTCGGGTAGACGAGTTAGCCGAGAAGGCATCTTAGAGCCAATGGATGCTGTAAGATCAATGGAAACATGGAGATTAAAGCTGTTAGATGAGTTTAAGAATAAAAGGTGTAATAAAAGAATAAAGGAGTTTAAGAATGAAAGCTGTAAGGAAAGAAAATATAGATCTTGAGAGCGTAAAGGAAGACAGCTTGAGAATATTGCTCTAGATTTTTTCTTGAGTGTTGTTGAAAATGGTGCTAATAATGATGATGATGATGATATTTATAATAGTAACAATGATTATGATGTTTGTAATAGTAACAATGATTATGATGTTTATGATAGTAACAATAATGATGATATTTATAACAGTAACAATGATAATGACAATAATGGTGATGATAATTACATTAACGAAAAAGAAAGAAGAATGTTAAAAAGAAAATTTCTTGATTCTAAATTTATTTTTCTCCTGAACCCAAGTATTGATGATATGTATATACATTTCTATTTACTCTTTCGGTTTTTATTCATCAGTTTCTTTCCCATATTCCGAAAATATCTGTCACATATTAGTGTCGTAAGTCGGTTGCCACAGATGTCATTTTTCAGTGTCATAAGAGCGTTGAATTCGTGTCATAAGTCGGTTGTCACAGATGTCATTTATCAGTGTCATAAAGGCTATAAATCAGTGTTGCAAGCATGGTGTCATGCAATATCTGAAAACCCGCGCCATGATGGCCATGAATTTGTCGCAAAGTTGGTGAAGCTCAGTGTCATGAGCCAGGCCCTGACGCGGTCCTAGATATAATCTATTTATTATTATTATTATTTTTTTTTTTGCGAATAATTAAATAGATCGATGAAATAAATCGCAAGTTTGCCGTGACAGTGATGGATGTTGTTGTGATAAGCGTGTTTACATTTGATACAAAAATTCATCATCATGATTTTGGTCACCTCGCCTTCCTTCCCCCTAGTAAACAAATAGGAACCTTCATGCGAGTGTAATTTCGCGAAGAGAATGAGAGGAGAGAGAGAGAAAGGGAGATAGGGAGAGAGAGATGATATAGAAGCAATTGAGATAGAGAGACGGGCGGATTGATAGATATGTAAGGCAAATAGATGGAGAGAGAGAAGAGAGAAGAGGGAAGAGAGAGACAGAGAAGAAAGAAGAGAGAAGAGAGGAAGGAAGAGAGAAGAGAGAGAGAAAGAGAGAGATATTGAAAGAGAGAGAGAGAAAGAGAGAGATATTGAAAGAGAGAAAGAAAGAGAAGAGAATAGAGAGAAGAAAGAAGATAGAAAGAGAGAAAGAAAATCATTACGTTAATTTCGGAGGGCGGCCTCAGCGCCGGCGAAGGTGGTTAGCCGAAGGAGGCGCCGCAGAAACGCGAAGAGCAAAGTCACCTCTGTAATGAGGTGGAGCTAACAACACTCGTCCATCTGATGATGCGGGGAGGGTGTAGGGGTAGGAGGGGTAGGAGGAGGGTGGGGAAGGGGTGACAGGGGGTAGGAGGAGGGGTAGAGGAGAGGTGACATGGGGGTAGGAGGAGGGTAGGGGAGGGGTGATATGGGGTAGGAGGAGGGTGGGGGATGGGGGAGGGTGTAGGGGTAGGAGGGGTAGGAGGGGTAGAAGGAGGGTGGGGGAGGGGAGGGGAGGGGTGACACGGAGGTAGGTAGAGGGTGGGGGAGGGTAGAGGAGGGGTGACATGGGGGTAGGAGGAGGGTGGGGGAGGGGTGACATGGGGGTAGGAGGAGGGTGGGGGAGGGGTGACATGGGGGGTAGGTGGAGGTGGGGGAGGGTGACATGGGGTAGGTGGAGGATGGGGGAGGGGTGACATGGGGGTAGGTGGAGGATGGGGGGGGAGGGGTGACATGGGGGTAGGTGGAGGGTGGGGGAGGGGTGACATGGGGGTAGGAGGAGTGATGGGGGAGGGGGTGACATGGGGGTAGGTGGAGGATGGGGGAGGGGTGACATGGGGGTAGGTGGAGGGTGGGGGAGGGGTGACATGGGGGTAGGAGGAGGGTGGGGGAGGGGTGACGGGGGGTAGGAGGAGGATGGGGGAGGGGTGACAGGGGGTAGGAGGAGGAGGGGAGGGGAAGGAGGGGTGACATGGGGGTAGGAGGAGGGTGGGGGAGGGGTGATATGGGGGTAGGAGGAGGGTGGGGGATGGTGTAGGGGGTAGGAGGAAGGTAGGAGGAGGGTGGGGGAGAGTAGAGGAGGGGTGACATGGGAGTAGGAGGAGGGTGGGGGAGGGGTGACATGGGGGTAGGAGGAGGGTGGGGGAGGGGTGACATGGGGGTTTGAGGAGGGTGGGGGAGGGGTGACATGGGGGTAGGAGGAGGGTGGGGGAGGGATGACACGGGGGTAGGAGGAAGGTGGGGGAGGGTAGAGAAGGGGTGACATGGGGGTAGGAGGAGGGTGGGAGAGGGGTGACATGGGGGTAGGAGGAGGGGGGGAGGGGTGACATGGGGGTAGGAGGAGGGTGGGGGTAGGAGAAGGGTAGAGGAGGGGTGACATGGGGGTAGGAGGAGGGTGGGGGTAGGAGAAGGGTAGAGGAGGGGTGACATGGGGGTAGGAGGAGGGTGGGGGAGGGTAGAGGAGGGGTGACGTGGGGGTAGGAGGAGGTTGGGGGAGGAATGGGGGGCAAAGTCGTGCCATTACAGGATTATTTTATGCTCGTTTGAATCCTTCCTTATTGTTAGTGTTTATACTTCATCTTCGGCGACTTCTCACTCTGCTTCATCTTATCATCATTATCATCATCATTCTTCTTCTCATTTTGCCTTTTCATTTTCCTCTCTTGTTATTATCATCGTTGTTATTTTTATTTCCAATATCATTAGGATTATTGTTTTTATTATCACCACCAGCGTTATCATTACCTGTGTTATATATTTTGTTGATGTTCATGTCGCCGACATTACCACCACCATCATCATCTTCATCATCATCATCATCATCATCATCATCATCATTATATATATATATATATATATATATATATATATATATATATATTTCGAGTTTCTGTTGCCTGTTCGTCTTATGCCCAGGTAATCTATTTCTTTGCATATGTAGTTTCCAACTGCCTTTTCTCTCTTTCTTTCTCCCCTTCTGTTTCTCTCTCTCTCTCTCTCTCTCTCTCTCTCTCTCTCTCTCTCTCTCTCTCTCTCTCTCTCTCTCTCTCTCTCTCTCTCTCTCTCTCTCTCTCTCTCTCTCTCTCTCTCTCTCTCTCTCTCTCTCTCTCTCTCTCTCTCTCTCTCTCTCTCTCTCTCTCTCTACATATATATATATATATATATCCATCCACTCTTTTTCTCTAGGTTATGTGCGTAGGTGCGTGTGTTTATCTCTATCTGTTTCTTCCTCTCAGAGCAGAATGAAAGCATTTCTGAGGCGGATTATCCAGCAGTTTCTTTTAATACGTCTTATCTCTTATTCTCCAGTTGCACATGGATTGATATCCAAGAATTTGCCTCTGTGGATTAGGGTGAGGGGGGGGGAGCCCTATAGGGTGAGGAGGGAGGGAGTGACCTAAGAAGTAGGTTATTAGAGCGTGGAAGTATGATGGAATAGAGAGTGATAACGAAGGTGTTGGGGATGGAATGATGGCGCAGCCCTTGAAGCTAGAGTGATGGACTAGTGTGAAGGGATTGTTTCAATGGATGGAAGGAGTGTAGGAAGGAGGTGGAGTGTCGAAGAAGGACTGAAATGGACGAGGAGTGTTTTGAAGAACGGGAGGGAGGCTGTTTGATGAGGACCTGTTTTCCGGATCCCTCTCTCCTGTCAGTTCTCCTTCCTTCTTTTTCCCTCCCTCTTCTGTGTGATGAGGACCTGTTTTCTAAATCCCTCTCCCCTGTCAGTTCTCCTTCCTTCCTTCTCCCTCCCTCTTCTGTTTGATGAGGACCTGTTTTCCGGATCCTTCTCTCCTGTCAGTTCTCCTTCCTTTTTTTCCCTCCCTCTTCTGTGTGATGAGGACCTGTTTTCTAAATCCCTCTCTCCTGTCAGTTCTCCTTCCTTCCTTCTCCCTCCCTCTTCTGTGTGATGAGGACCTGTTTTCTAAATCCCTCTCTCCTGTCAGTTATCCTTCCTTCCTTCTCCCTCCCTCTTCTGTTTGA
>BOPN01005586.1:37500-40000 GCA_017312705.2 Penaeus japonicus
TTCGTTTCGTAATTTTAGATGTTGTGTTTGTTATGATGTTTATTTTGCTTCGGTCTATTTCCTATCTTTTTCTCAACCTTGCCATCTCTCTTTTTCCTTCTGTCTGTTTGTCTGTCTGTTTGTCTGTTTCCTCTTTTCGTCTGTCTTTCTCTTTGTCTTTTTCTCTTTCTCTTTTTTGTCTATTTTTTCCCTCCTTCTTTCTTCTCTCTCTTTATCTCTCTCTCTCTCTCTCTCTCTCTCTCTCTCTCTCTCTCTCTCTCTCTCTCTCTCTCTCTCTCTCTCTCTCTCTCTCTCTCTCTCTCTCTCTCTCTCTCTCTCTCTCTCTCTCTCTCTCTCTCTCTCTCTCTCTCTCTCTCTCTCTCTCTCTCTCTCTCTCTCTCTCTCTCTCTCTCTCTCTCTCTCTCTCTCTCTCTCTCTCTCTCTCTCTCTCTCTCTCTCTCTATCTATCTATCTCTCTCTCTTTCTCCCTCCCTCCCAATTTCCCTCATTACCTCGCCCCCTCCCTTTCTCCCTCCCCTCTGTCTCTTTCTTTCTCCCTCCCTCCCTTCATTCTCCCTTCATTCTCCCTCTATCTCTCTCGGAAGCTACAAAGCAAAATTCTACTTTGCCAATATTTCTACTCTAAAGCACATGCAAACTTTGTGTCTGATGTCAGCTTCGCACACATTTTGCCCTCCATTATATAAGGCCCCATTTTTAGTCCTTGTAAAAGAGGTTGTGTGTGTGTGTCCGTGTGTGTGTGTGTGTGTGTGTGTGTGTGTGTGTGTGTGTGTGTGTGTGTGTGTCTGTGTGTGTGTGTGTGTGTGTGTGTGTGTGTGTGTGCGCGCGTGTGTGCGTGCCTGTGCGTGTGTGGGTGATTGCGTGGATCTATACATGTATATCTATGTGCGTGTCAAGGCTAGTGTCTATAGTGTCTGTGCGTTATGTGTACGACGTCGCCGCTTCCCCGACACTTTACGCCGAGCCTTTTAAAAGCCGGCATCTGATATCAAACGAGCTAATACGATTTTCCAGAGCACAAGCACAGACATTAATATCCTTATATAAAACTCATCAACGGACGACACTCCGTATCCTGTTCGTTGGCTGGCTGGGAAGGTGACGGGGGGAAGAGGGGGGAGGGGGGAGGGGAGGGGGGGAGTATGGGGTGAGGGGAGGGGGTATGGGGGAGGGGGAGGATGGTAGGGGACGAAGGATGGGGGGGAGGGGGGAGGATGGTAGGGGACGAAGGATGGGGAGGGGGGAGGATGGTAGGGGACGAAGGATGGGGGGGAGGGGGGGTTATCGAGGATAGTAGTATCTGTAAAAGAATAATCCAAACTACATTACAACTCCTTCTGTACTCTGATTATTGTGTACCTCCGTAAACAATGCAGTTTGCAGAAATAATTCCTCGTGTGACGTCGTGTTTTGTTGAGTCGGTTGCGCTTTGCAATAATTGGGAATGTTGTTTATTTGGTGGGAAGGAGGTTGATGTCGTTGTTATATTTATTTGTTTTTGTTTTTTTATTGTTGTTGTTATTACTATTTGTCGTGTTGTTATTCCTTGTTAGAATCGGTTTAGTTTGGATTGATATGTTGTTGTTGTTTTTTTATTCATCTTATTATTTATCTCTAGCTGTCTGTCTATCTGTTTATATATTGGTTTATTTATCTGTATAAATGTATATGTATGTATATGAATATATATACATATATATATAGAGAGAGTGAAAATGAGAGTATGAGTGAGATAGTGAAGGAGTGAAAGTGAGAGTGTGTGGGAGAGAGAGAGATAGGAGAAAGAGAAAAGAAATCGAGAGAGAAAGAGAAAGTGGAGTGGGGAGAAAGAGAGAAAGACAGACAGACAAACAAAGAATCGTTACTTTTATCATCATCATCATCATCATCATCATCATCATCATCATCATCATCATCATCATCATCATCATCATCACCATCACCATCATCATCATCATCACCATCATCACGATGTTCATCTTGGGCGTCTCCATGAGGAAATGACTTTGTTGTTGTTTTTGTTTATGTCGTTTTGTCGACTGACGTAAGATCTGTGAAGTATTAGGGGAAACCCCCTCGTGATTTCCTTTAATCCTATCTACGTCAATTCATATAACAAAAAAAAAGAAAAGAAAAGAAAAAAAAATGCAGTAAACAAAATAAAGATTGAAAAAAATATTACTCAAAAAAATATTATCTCTGTGATTACCTTATCAAAATTTGTAGATTGTAGTAAATATTTAGATGTGTCATTTTATCTATATGTTCATTGCTTCGTCCGTCTTCAGTTACTTATGCTGTGATTGTTATCATTGTTGTTGTTCATTTTAATTTTAGTGATAGTGGTGGTAGTAATAGGAGTAAAAGCTGTTTTATTTTGTTTGTTATTATTGTTATCTTTAATAGTAATGATGGAATTTCGATTGAAAATATTGACGCGCGGTTGTTCATTTTTGTTGTTGTTATTTCAAGTTTTGTTATTTTTAATGTTGTTATTTCT
>BOPN01005586.1:45000-47500 GCA_017312705.2 Penaeus japonicus
AATGATGGGGGAGGGGAAGAAAAGGAAAGGGATGGGAAGGGAAGGAAGGTGAAAGGAAGGGGAGGGAAGGGAAGTGAGGGGGAGAGGGGAGGGAGGGAAGGGTACGAGGAAGGGGAAGGTAGGGAGTAGAAAGAACTTGTGAGGTTAGTACAGGTACGAAAAAGGAAGATAAAGAGAGAGAAAAAGGACGTTGAAAGAGAAGCGACATAGAGAAAAAATAGAAATAAGAATGACATGAAGAAGAGAGAGAGCGAGAGAGAGAGAGCAACAAAGAGAGTGAGAGAGAGAGAGAGAGAGAGAGAGAGAGAGAGAGAGAGAGAGAGAGAGAGAGAAAGAAAAAGCAACAGAGAGAGAAAAAAATAAGAGGGTCGAGTAAGAGACAGAGAGAGAGAAAAATATATAGAAAGAGAGTGTAAACCAAAAGAGAGAAAGAGAGAGAAATCCGAGCGAGAGAGAGAGAGAGAGCGCGCCCGCCCGCCTGCACCACCATCACCACCACCACCACCACCACCACCACCACCACCACCGCCTCTCCGCCCGCGTCCGTCCGTCCGTCCGCCCGCCCGCCCGCCCGCCCGCCCGCTCGACTGCCGCCCCAGATCGCTCCGTCACCTCACTTCTGGGAATCGCCGTGGTCACCTCTAGTGCTACTGAAACCTCCGCCTCCAACCACCACAACAGGGCCCATTACACATTCATCATCACCATCAATAACAACTCGACGTCATCTTCACTATCGCATCACCATACAGCCTCGACGGTCCTGCTTTCACTGTGTGTCTTCTATGGATTGCGGATTTGGGTTTTGTTGGTGTGGATATTGTTGTTGACTTCATTATTATCATTATCATTATCGTCATCATTATCATTATCATCAATATTATCATTATCATCATCATCACATCATTATTATTATCATCATCATCATTATTATCATCATAGCATCATCATCACCATCACCATTATCATTATCATCATCAATCATCATCATCATCATATCATCATCATCACCATTATCATTATCATCATCAATCATCATCATCATCATCATTACCATTATCATCATCAATCATCATCATCATCATCATCATCATCATCATCATCATAATTATTTACATTTTTTGGGGAAACAGAGATCATATTGTATGGTCCTTAAAGTGAGGCTGAGATGTGGATTAGAAGCTTGACTTTATACGTATGTTTGACTTTATTTGAAGTCTGTGTTATCATTATTATTATTATTATTATTATCATTATTATTATTGTTATCATTATCATTTTTTGGTTTTATTATTATTATTATCATTATTACTATTATTATGATTATTAATAGTACAGTTATGATTATTATTATGATTATTACTATTATTATAATTATTAATATTACAGTTATGATTATTATTATGATTACTATTATTATTACTATTGTCGTTATTATTACTGTTTTCATTATTATCACTTTTATTATTAGTAGTATAATTATTACTACTATTAGTAGTATAATTACTATTATTAGTATAATTACTATTATTATTATTACCATTATCATTATTATCACCATTATTAGTAGTAGTACAACCACTATTATTATTATTACAATTAATATATTATTATCATTATCATTATTGCGATTGGTTTCCTTGCCTTTTATTCGTCTGTTTGTTGTAAAAGACAGAGAGAGTGTCACTCAGTCAGTCGCAGTGTCGTCACGACGGCAGGAGAATGTCTGATGTTTCGTTTAATGGTGACAAAGATCTGGTTACGATGCTGGTGTTTAGCCTCACCATTCAAGCACATATCATAGAGTGTAACCATGGGAACAACGTCGACATTCAAGCAGTGGCAAAATAATGATTTTAGTTACTTCTGTGTTTGTCTGTATGTCATTTTCTCTGTCTGTCTCTCTCTCTCTGTCTGTCTCTCTGCCTCTCTCTCTCTGTCTCTCTATCTCTCTCTCTCTCTCTCTCTCTCTCTCTCTCTCTCTCTCTCTCTCTCTCTCTCTCTCTCTCTCTCTCTCTCTCTCTCTCTCTCTCTCTCTCTCCTCTGCTCACTTTCCCTCCTCTTTCACGTCGATTGCCTTGTGTTTGCTTATTTATTTGTTTCTGTACGGTTAACAACCTACAGTACAGTATACTGGAAATATACTGTAAGTATATTTTTTTTATCTTGATATTTTTTAAATTGTATTGATAAGCAAAGACTATTTGTATTATCATTATTTTCATTATTAGTAATTTTATTATTATGATTATTACTATCATTGATATTATTGCCCAAAATGACGATACAAAGTAACAACTGTATTTGCCTGGCGTTGAGAAAAAATTAAATTCTCGAATTTATCCGTCTATGTCAACATGGAGTCCAACAAATATAGTATATTTAGATGAAATAAAAATATATAAATAAAAAATGAATAGATAAAATTCCATGTAAAGCATATCAGTCAGTAATAAGGTAAGTGTTTTAATGTCAGAATTTGAGGCTGATTTTGTAGTGA
>BOPN01005586.1:62500-72500 GCA_017312705.2 Penaeus japonicus
GGACCGACAACTTATGATATGTGTGTGTGTGTGGGGGGGGGTGTATGTGTGTGTGTGTGTGTGTGTGTGTGTGTGGGTGTGTGTGTGGGTGGCTGTGTGTGTGTGGGTGGGTGGGTATGTGTGTGTGTGTGTGTATGTTTGTTTGTTTGTGTGTGTGTGTGTGTGTGTGTGTATGTATGTGTGTGTGTGTGTGTGTGTGTGTGTGTGTGTGTGTGTGTGTGTGTGTGTGTGTGTGTGTGTGTGTTTCTGTCTCTGGCTTTAGCTCTGGGCCTATGGGGACGTGTGTGCGTGTTTGTCCGTGTGCGTGTCTGTGCCTATACGTGCGTGTGCGTGTATTTGCGGAGTTCCTGGGAGTGCCTGACTCACCTACGACCCTCTGCCGATCCTGTGGTTATGTGGCAACAACGAGGGACGATGACTGCGTGGATGTCAACAGCAGTGACAGTGATGACAGCGCCGGGGCGTAAGACTTATTACTACTGATGCTCGTTGTGTTGCCATCGTCATGACTGTTGTTGTTGTTGTTGTTGTTGCTTCTATTGCTCTATACGTGCTTGTTTGGTTGCGACTGTTTTGTTACTTCTGTAGGTTGTTCTTCTACTGATGCTACTTCGATCGTTTGATCTTGATTCTTTTGCATGTTTTTAGATATTGCTAATAGGACTGATTTTAGTGGTATTTTTTTTTCTTTCTTTCTTTTCAACTTTTTAAAATCATTATTTTGCTACTACTGTCTCTGTTTGTTTGTTTTTCAAAAGAAATTGTATCCAGTTTATCCCTTTTAGCTGCACCTACGGCATCATTTGTTGCTCCATCTATAAAAATGCGCATCATAACCTTGTGCTCTGATTTCACTCACTAAACCTGCATAGACTACGGGAACTGTTAGTTCGCAGTTCATTCCAGGAGAACGAGGGCGGCTTCGGGCTGGATGAGATGATCGAATTCCTCTCAGGGAGCAGGTTGTGTTTTCGTGGACTGAGATTTATTTTGTTGTTGTTTTAAGTAATTACGTGATATGTTTGTTTGTTTTTTCTCAATCGCAACACATCTAAGAGTTGCTGATTTTCTTGCATCATTTCGGCTGTTACGTCTTATACTTTATCAAGACGAATGCAAACAAAGCCTTCCATGCACTCCATTGCATGATCAACATCAAAGAAAGTGCCACATGCCAGTTGATCAAGAAAACTAGATGTACATAACATTGGTGAATCATTTATTGTTTGTTAAGACTGAAAACTTACTACTATTTATCAGCATTGCCAATATTTTACTTGTTCTTAACTCTACTGTGAATAATGACACTGTTAATGATATTAAAGATGAATGAAGACATGATAATGGTAATAGTCGTATAATTAGAATATAGGATAAGTCCAATTTCACTTTGCATTTGCCATCCTCGCTGACGTCTAACACAATGCCCGAGACGCAGCCGGATAGTACGGACTCCAAGTATTAGGACCATTTCTTTTCACGGACACAGCGTCATCTCCATAAACGCGACCCTCGCCTACTCTTCTAGGTCGCCAATCCTCTTCTTCTTCCTCCTCTTCTTCTTCTTCTTCTTCTTCTTCTTCTTCTTCTTCTTCCTGCTACTCCTCTTCTTCCTCCTTCTCCTTCTACTTCTTCTACTACCTTCTCTTCCTCCTCCTCCTGCTCTTCTTCTTCCTCCTCCTTCTACTTCTACTCCCTTCTCTTGCTCCTCCTCCTCCTCTTCTTCTTCTTCTTCTTCCTCCTCCTTCTACTTCTTCTACTCCGTTCTCTTCCTCCTCCTCCTACTTCTTCTACTCCCTTCTCTTCCTCCTCCTTCTACTTCTACTTCTTCTTCCTCCTCCTCCTCCTCCTCCTCCTCCTCCTCCTTCTCCTCCTCCTTCTACTTCTTCTACTCCCTTCTCTTCCTCCTCCTTCTACTTCTTCTCCTCCCTCTACCTTCTGCTTCCCCCTCCTATCTTCCCTCTCCCCTCTCTTCTCCCTCCTCCAAACTCTCTCCTATCCTTTCGACTCCAACCTGTTCTCCCCTCTCCCCCCTACCCTATCCTCTCTATCCCTCCAACACGTCTTCTTTTCATCACTCCAATTCCTCTCCTTTCGCTCCCTCCCACCCCCTCCTCTCCTTTCGCCTTCCCCCCCCCCCCCTTCTTCTCCTTTCGGCTCTCCACCCCTTCCTCTCCTTTCGCCTCCCCTTCTTCACCTTTTGCGTCCCCTTCCTCTCCTTTCGCCCCCCCCCCCCCCCTCCTCTCCTTTTGCCTCCCCTCTCCTTCCTATCCCCCCCCCCCCCCCGTTTTCTTATTGTCATTACGCCCCCATCAGGTGCTCCGACGCCCACGCTTTCTGAGCTGCGACCTCTCTCCTTCTTCTGCTTCTTCCTTGTTTTCTTGTTCTTCTTTTCCTTCTTCTTTTTCTTTTTTGTGTTCATGTTATTCTTATCCTCCTTCTTCTTACTTTTTTTTTTTTATCTTCTCATCTTCCTATTCGTTCCCTTTCTATTCTTTTCTTCTCCGTGTCTTCCTCTCTTTTCCGTTCCTCTCTTTTTATTGTCTTTTCTTTTAATCTTTTACTCTTCTCCTCCCCCTATTTCCTTTTCTTCTTTTTCTAACTCCTCTTCCTCCTCCTCCTCCTCCTCATTCCTTTTGTTTCACTTTCTTCTTTCATTTTCCTCCTCCTCTTCCTCTTCCTCCTCCTTCCTTTTGCTTCACTTACTTCTTTCATTTTCCTCCTCATCTTCCTCTTCCTCCTCCTTCTCTCACCTCTCCCTTTCCTGCATCTCAGGTATTCCAGTTAAGCTCCGGGAGGGAGGATGGGAGGGAGGGAGGGAGGATGGGAGGGAGGTAGGGAGGGAGGATGGGAGGGAGGGAGGGAGGGAGGGAGGGAGGGAGGGAGGGGAGGGAGGGAGGGAGGAAGGATGGGAAGGAGGGAGGAAGGGCAGGAGGACGGAGGGAGGGAAATAGGGTTGGGAAGGAGGGAGGGAGAGTGGTAATCAGGAATAAAGGAGGGGAGAGGGGAGGAAGGAAGGGAGGGAGGGCGGGCGGGCGAAAGGAGGTAGAGTAGGAGGGTAGGAGGGAGGGAGGGAGGGAAGGAGGACGGTGGGAGGGAGGGATAGCGGTTATCAGGAAGGAGGGAGGGGAGAAGGGAAGGAGGGAAGTAGGGTAGGGAAGGACGGAGGGATTGGGGAAGGGAGGGAGGGAGGGAGGTAGAGTAGGAGGGTAGGAGGGAGGGAAGGAAAGAGGACGGAAGGAAGGAAGGAGGACGGAGGAAGGGAGGGAAATAGAGTTGGGAAGGAGGGAGGGAGAGCGGTAATCAAGAAGGAGGGAGTGGGAAGGGAGGCAGGGAAGGAGGGAAGTAGGGATAGGAGGGAGAGTGGTAGTCAGGAAGGAGGGAGGGGGAAGGAAGAGAGGGAGGGAGGGAGGGAATTAGGGTTATGATGAAGGAATGGAGGGAAAAAGAAGGTAGGGAGACAGTTGAATGAGGGAGGGAGAGGGCAGGGGAACAGGTGAAGGGAAGGGAGAAAGAGGGCAGGGGAACAGGTGAAGGGAAGGGAGGAAGAGGGCAGGGGAACAGGTGAAGGGAAGGGAGGAAGAGGGCAGGGGAACAGGTGAAGGGAAGGGGGGAAGAGGGCAGGGGAACAGGTGAAGGGAAGGGAGGAAGAGGGCAGGGGAACAGGTGAAGGGAAGGGAGGAAGAGGGGAGGGGAACAGGTGAAGGGAAGGGAGGAAGAGGGCAGGGGAACAGGTGAAGGGAAGGGAGGAAGAGGGCAGGGGAACAGGTGAAGGGAAGGGAGGAAGAGGGCAGGGGAACAGGTGAAGGGAAGAGAGGAAGAGGGCAAAGGGAACAGGTGGAAAGGGAGGAGAGGAAGAGGGCAGGGGAACAGGGAAGTAGGGAAGGGGAGGAAGAGGGCAGGGGAACAGAGGAAGGGAAGGGGAGGAAGAGGGCAGGGAATCCAGGAAGGGAAGGAGGAAGAGGGCAGGGAACAGGGTGAAGGGAAGGGAGGAAGAGGGGAGGGGAACAGGTGAAGGGAAGGGAGGAAGAGGGCAGGGGAACTGGTGAAGGGAAGGGAGGAAGAGGGCAGGGGAACAGGTGAAGGGAAGGGAGGAAGAGGGGGAGGGGGAACAGGTGAAGGGAAGGGAGGAAGAGGGCAGGGGAACTGGTGAAGGGAAGGGAGGAAGAGGGAAGGGTAATGAAGAAGGGAAGGGAGGAAGAGGGCAGGGGAACAGGTGAAGGGAAGGGAGGAAGAGGGCAGGGGAACAGGTGAAGGGAAGGGAGGAAGAGGGCAGGGGAACAGGTGAAGGGAAGGGAGGAAGAGGGCAGGGGAACAGGTGAAGGGAAGGGAGGAAGAGGGCAGGGGAACAGGTGAAGGGAAGGGAGGAAGAGGACAGGGGAACAGGAAGGAAGGAGGAAGAGGGCAGAGGGAACAGTAGTGGGAAGGGAGAAGAGGCAGGTGAAGGAAGAGAAGAAGAGGGCAGGGGAACAGGAGAAGGGAAGGGAGGAAGAGGGCAGGGGAACAGTAAGGGAAAGGGAGGAAGAGGGCAGGGGAATGTAGGTGAAGGGAAGGAGGGAAGAGAGGGCAGGGGAACAGGTGAAGGGAAGGAGAAGAGGGAGGGAACAGGTGCAGGAAGGAAGGGAGGAAGAGGGGAGGGGAACAGGTGAAGGGAAGGGAGAAGCAGGGAGGGGAACAGGTGAAGGGAAGGGAGGAAGAGGGCAGGGGAACAGGTGAAGGGAAGGGAGGAAGAGGGCAGGGGAACAGGTGAAGGGAAGGGAGGAAGAGGGCAGGGGAACAGGTGAAGGGAAGGGAGGAAGAGGGCAGGGGAACAGGTGAAGGGAAGGGAGGAAGAGGGCAGGGGAACAGGTGAAGGGAAGGGAGGAAGAGGGCGGGGGGACAGGTGAGAAGGGAAGGAGGAAGAGGGCAGGGGAACAGGTGAAGGGAAGGGAGGAAGAGGTAGGGGAACAGGTGAAGGGAAGGGGAGAAGAGGGAAGGGGAACAGGTGAAGGGAAGGGAGGAAGAGGGCAGGGGAACAGGTGAAGGGAAGGGAGGAATAGGGAAGGGGAACAGGTGAAGGGAAGGGAGGAAGAGGGCAGAGGAACAGGTGAAGGGAAGGGAGGAAGAGGGCAGGGGGACAGGTGAAGGGAAGGGAGGAAGAGGGCAGGGGAACAGGTGAAGGGAAGGGAGGAAGAGGGCAGGGGAACAGGTGAAGGGAAGGGAGGAAGAGGGCAGGGGAACAGGTGAAGGGAAGAGAGGAAGAGGGCAGGGGAACAGGTGAAGGGAAGGGAGGAAGAGGGCAGGGGAACAGGTGAAGGGAAGAGAGGAAGAGGGCAAAGGGAACAGGTGAAGGGAAGGGAGGAAGAGGGCAGGGGAACAGGTGAAGGGAAGGGAGAAAGAGGGCAGGGGAACAGGTGAAGGGAAGGGAGGAAGAGGGCAGGGGAACAGGTGAAGGGAAGGGGGGAAGAGGGCAGGGGAACAGGTGAAGGGAAGGGAGGAAGAGGGCAGAGGAACAGGTGAAGGGAAGGGAGGAAGAGGGCAGGGGAACAGGTGAAGGGAAGGGAGGAAGAGGGCAGGGGAACAGGTGAAGGGAAGGGAGGAAGAGGGCAGAGGAACAGGTGAAGGAAGGAGGAAGAGGGCAGAGGAACAGGTGAAGGAAGGAGGAAGAGGGCAGGGGAACTGGTGAAGGGAAGGGAGGAAGAGGGCAGGGGAACTGGTGAAGGGAAGGGAGGAAGAGGGCAGAGGAACAGGTGGAACAGGGAAGGGAGGAAGAGGGCAGGGGAACTGGTGAAGGGAAGGGAGGAAGAGGGCAGGGGAACTGGTGAAGGGAAGGGAGGAAGAGGGCAGAGGAACAGGTGAAGGGAAGGGAGGAAGAGGGCAGGGGAACTGGTGAAGGGAAGGGAGGAAGAGGGCAGAGGAACAGGTGAAGGGAAGGGAGGAAGAGGGCAGAGGAACAGGTGAAGGGAAGGGAGGAAGAGGGCAGGGGAACAGGTGAAGGGAAGGGAGGAAGAGGGCAGGGGAACAGGTGAAGGACGGAGGAAGAGGGAAGGGGAACAGGTGAAGGGAAGGGAGGAAGAGGGGGAGGGGGAAACAGGTGAAGGGAAGGGAGGAAGAGGGCAGGGGAACTGGTGAAGGGAAGGGAGGAAGAGGGCAGAGGAACAGGGTGAAGGGGAAGGAAGGAAGAGGTGGGGAGGGGAACAGGTGAAGGGAAGGGAGGAAGAGGAGGGGGAAATGGGTGAAGGGAAGGGAGGAAGGAGGGCAGGGGAGAAGGGAAGGGAGGAAGAGGGCAGAGGAACAGGTGAAGGGAAGGAGGAAGTAGCAGGGGAACAGGTGAAGGGAAGGGAGGAAGAGGGCAGGGGAACAGGTGAAGGGAAGGGAGGAAGAGGGCAGGGGAACAGGTGAAGGGAAGGGAGGAAGAGGGCAGGGGGAACAGAGAAGGGAAGGGTGAAGAGGGCAGGGGAACAGGTGAAGGGAAGGAGGAGAGGGCAGGGGAACAGGTGAAGGGAAGGGAGGAAGAGGGCAGGGGAACAGGTGAAGGGAAGGGAGGAAGAGGGCAGGGGAACAGGTGAAGGGAAGGGAGGAAGAGGGGAGGGGAACAGGTGAAGGGAAGGAGAAGAGGGCAGGGGAACAGGTGAAGGGAAGGGAGGGAGAGGGCAGGGGAACAGGTGAAGGGAAGGGAGGAAGAGGGCAGGGGAACAGGTGAAGGGAAGGGAGGAAGAGGGCAGGGGAACAGGTGAAGGGAAGGGAGGAAGAGGGCAGGGGAACAGGTGAAGGGAAGGAGGAATAGGGAAGGGGAACAGGTGAAGGGAAGGAGGAAGAGGGCAGGGGAACAGGTGAAGGGAAGGGAGGAAGAGGGGAGGGGAACAGGTGAAGGGAAGGGAGGAAGAGGGCAGGGGAACAGGTGAAGGGAAGGGAGGAAGAGGGGGAGGTGGGAACAGGTGAAGGGAAGGGAGGAAGAGGGGAGGGGAACAGGTGAAGGGAAGGGAGGAAGAGGGCAGGGGAACTGGTGAAGGGAAGGGAGGAAGAGGGCAGAGGAACAGGTGAAGGGAAGGGAGGAAGAGAGAGAGAGAGGGCAGGGGGAACAGGTGAAGGGAAGGGAGGAAGAGGGCAGGGGAACAGGTGAAGGGAAGGGAGGGAAGGAGGGGGAGGGGAACAGGTGAAGGGAAGGGAGGAAGAGGGCAGGGGAACAGGTGAAGGGAAGAGAAGAAGAGGGCAGGGGAACAGGTGAAGGGAAGGGAGGAAGAGGGCAGGGGAACAGGTGAAGGGAAGAGAGGAAGAGGGCAGGGGAACAGGTGAAGGGAAGGGAGGAAGAGGGCAGGGGAACAGGTGAAGGGAAGGGAGGAAGAGGGCAGGGGAACAGGTGAAGGGAAGGGAGGAAGAGGGCAGGGGAACAGGTGAAGGGAAGGGAGGAAGAGGGCAGGGGAACAGGTGAAGGGAAGGGAGAAAGAGGGCAGGGGAACAGGTGAAGGGAAGGGAAGAGAAGAAGAGGACAGGTGAAGGGAAGAGAGGGGGGGGGGATGAAGGGCTCCATCAGGTGATCTCTATCGAATGCTGATCGAAACGCCCTTCATATATTTTCATTTAGACATATTTCCATCTCGATATCGCGTCACCTCCCTCGAAGCAGAACGCCGTTGTCTTATACGCCTCCGATTGCAGATTCTTTTTTTCTTTTTTTTCATTTCCATTGCAAGAAGAAGGAGAAAAGAAGAAGAAGAAGAAGAAAGAAAAAACGATGATTAAATCAGTGAATTGATGGATGCAACATTCTTGCCCTTAATGAGAGAGAGAGAGAGAGAGAGAGAGACGCAATAACGACGATGATCACTGGGAAAGATTAATTCCTCTGGCAGCAGCATCGCCAAGTGCACATTCCCCACCTCCTTCGCTGTCATTGGTGCGCTCCGAGAGGTTGGCGGCGCTGACAAAAGCGGTGGGAGGGGAAAGCGGGGGTGGGATTAGCGGGGGTGGGGTGGGGTGTGTGGGGGGAGGGGGGGAAGGAGGTGGAGGAGAAGGGGGGAGGAGGGCTGGGGAAGGGGTGGAAGGGAGGAAAGGAGGGAGGGAGGGGAGGAGGGAGAGAGGGAGGGAAGGAGGGAGGGAGGGAGGGAGGGAGGGGGAGAGGGAGGAGGAGGGGGAGGGAGGGGAGGAGGGAGGAGGGGGAGGGAGGGGTGGACGAAGGGGAGGGAAGGAGGAGGGAGGAGGGAAGGAGGGAGAGAGGGAGGGAAGGAGAGAGGGAGGGAGGGAGGGAGGGAGGGAGGAGGAGGAGGGAAGGAGGGAGGAGGAGGGAAGGAGGGAGGGAGGAGGGGTTGAGTGAGGGAGAAGGAAGAGGAAGGGGTGGGCGAGAGAGAGAAGGGAGGAGGGAAGAGGACGAGGAGGTGGAGGTGGAAGTGGAGGAGAGAGGAGGGTTGGGGAAGGGGTGGAAGGGAGGAGGAGGGGGAGGGGGAGGTGGGGAGGGGGGGGAGGGATGGAAGAAATGAGGGATAGAAGGAGGGATGGAAGGAAGCAAGGATAGAAGGAAGGAGGGAAGAGGAGAAGGAGGAGGAGGAAGGGGAAGTAGGAGTAAGAGGGAGAAAGGAAGAGAAGGAGGAGAAGAAGAAGGAGAAGAAGAACAAGAACAAGAAGAAGAAGAAGAACAAGAACAAGAAGAACAAGAACAAGAACAAGAAGAACTACTAATTAAGACTAAGCTAATACACAACAAACTACCAAAAACAGTAACAGCTAATGGAAACCTCCTATAGTCCTTCTTCCCCCTCCCCCTCCCCCTCCCCCTCTCCCCTTCCCTCTCCCCCATCCCCTCCCCCTCACCCCTTCCCCTTCCCCTCCCCCTCACCCCTTCCCCTCCCCTTTCCCCTCCCCCCTCCCCACCCGTGACGTCACCATCCCATGACCTTTCCTCGGACAATAAATGTTGATTATCCCGACCCAGCTTCTCTCGTTACCCAAGAGGCTTCTTATTATAACAGGATCCTTTCCTTATTGATCATTGGCTAGGAAGCCTCGAGTAGCTCAAGCAATATGAACCTCCCGCCCCTTGCGTTGTGCGGCTTGCTTGGTCCTTTGGAGTGCCATGACTCTCGCTCTCTCGGTTGCTTGGACACGCTTGGAGTGGGGGGCGGGGAGGGGGGTGTGTGGATTAGGGGGGGATTAGGGGGGGAAGGAGGGGGAGGCCAGGGTTTGTTTTGTTTTTTCCTTGGTGTGGTTGTTGTTGTTGTTGGTAGTATTATTTGTTATTGTTATTATTGTTAGAATTAAAGATTTTGATGATGATGGTATTATTGATGATAGTGATATTAATATTGGTAGTAATAGGTGATACTGATGATTATGGTAATAATTATAATTATGATAATGCATGTACTGATACTACTATTAATAATAATAACAGTAAAGATAGTAATAATGATGATAGTAATCATCATCATCATCATTATTGTTACTTTCATTGGTGATTTTATTATTATTATTATTATTATTATTATTATTATTATTATTATTATTGCTGTTTTTATTGTTGTTGTTTTCATTATCAACAAACCTCATCCCTCTTCATTTCCATTTTTTATCATTATCATTATCATCAATAACAATATCAATAATATTTTTATTACTACTACTACTACTACCACTTCTATTGCTACCCCTGTTACTACTAATAGCACTATTCTATCTCTTGTGAGCGCTGCCAATGTTTATAAGTGATTATGTAATCTAGATTGGGAACGGAATTCTCTAATTCTAAAAAGCACGGATACTCAACTGGCTACAGGAGGAGTAGCACGAAGGACCGATACTTTTTATCTTTGTCTTTCGTATGAAAAAGTTAAAGAGTAAATGTCAAATTGAGGAAAATCGTATGGGCACATTTCCCCCATACTCAGATTAGTTATTTTATTTTCATGATTGTACGTAATATACGCACACACACACACACACACACACACACACACACACACACACACACACACACACACACACACATACATATATATATACATATATATATATATATATATATATA
>BOPN01005586.1:90000-92500 GCA_017312705.2 Penaeus japonicus
ACACACACACACACACACACACACACACACACACACACACACACACACACACACACACACACACACACACACACACACACACACACACACACACACACACACACATATTATATTTGCAGATTCTGCCTCTCCCTCTCTCTCTCTCTCTCTCTCTCTCTCTCTCTCTCTCTCTCTCTCTCTCTCTCTCTCTCTCTCTCTCTCTCTCTCTCTCTCTCTCTCTCTCTCTCTCTCTCTCTCTCTCTCTCTCTCTCTCTCTCTCTCTCTCTCTCTCTCTCTCTCTCTCTCTCTCTCTCTCTCTCTCTCTCTCTCTCTCTCTCTCTCAAGCTTCAACTTCATTGATGAATCTTTACTTTATCGCCGATATTCTATAAATCAATTAATTTTAGAAGCCTCTCCTCTACCAGAGCCATCGCAACTTAGTCGTGAGTTCCAGCGGATTTTATTTGCTGAAGAACCTTCTGATTCTTTTAATCCTCGGCTTCATTTTACACAAAAAAACTCTTAAAGTCTTGACCTTAGTTACCATACTGAGAAGAATCGGATGGATCTAGTAGAGCTCCATATCTCTTCTAAAGTAAACATTTACCTCGATTTTTTCCCCCTCTATCGCAAATCTTGAGTCACTGTCAGGTCTGTATGTAGATATGTATGTCGGTTAGCATACCAAAGGAAGGGAGAGTCTCCGCACGTGGTTGGCGAAAAAACTATTTCTTGTTATTTTCTCAACTCGTCTAAAAAAAAGAAGAAATAAAAAAAATAAAAAAATCCACGAGCATCTGCAAAAGCTCCCAAGTCGACATTTTTTCCTCCCGTCTAAATTTTAGCGGATACAAACACGCACGCACATGCCCAATCAATCAATCAATCAGAGACGCACTAAAACGACCACCCAAAGACAGCGTAAACACACGCAGCCCCCCCCACCCCCTCCCCACACACACACACATGATGATCGTAAAATGCAGGAATATTTACAGGTAAACCGGACAACAGAACGCAGATGCTTCAATCAGTAACAAAGCAACCTAATCACAAAGCACATGACAGAAAGCAGATGCTGTTGAACGAGGCTTCAGAAACCCACAACACGGCGGTGGTGCAACTGAATGCAAGCCTCAGGATCGGTCTTGTTGCATCCCAGATGGTGTAGAGGGAGGGGGGGAGGGAGGGACGGAGGAGAGGAGGGGAGGGGAGGAGGGGAGGGAAGGGAAGGAGGGGAAGGATGTAGGAACTAAGGGGAGGGGAAGAGGGAGGGAGGGAGGAAGGAAGAGGGGAAGAAGGAGGAAAGAGGGTAAGGGGGGAAGGTAGGAAATGAATGGGACAAGAAGTGGGGGAGAAGGATGGAGGTAAGAGAGGAGGTTGGAGGAAAAGGAGAATGAAGGAGGTGAGACGAAGGGGTGGATGGAAGACAGAGGGATAGAACGAGAAGAGAAGAAGTGAAGAAAGACGTGTGAAAAGACGTGTGATAGACACTGAAGAGAGAGAAAACTAGAATAAAATATAGAACAAGAAGAAGTAGAAGAAGAAGAAACAGACGATGCAGAAGAAGAAAATAAAAAGAACGAAGGAGGGACAGAGCAAGGAGTAGAGAGAAATGGACGCACGCCCAATAAGCGCAGTGCAGAAGCAGAAGCACAGAAGACGAAACATATCAATGAGCTTCTTGACTATGTCTTGACTGTGAGAAGTATTGAGATAATTTTGGAAAGAAAAAAAAAATACAGACAACATCAACAACATGGGCTGAGCTGTAGTTCTTAGAAATTGAAGAGGGATTGTGTGAATAGAGGCGAGGTGTTGAGGATAATGGATGCTGTCTGTAGGAAGCATATGCAAAGTCAAGTGGTAGTCTTAGGGTTTTATGCAAATGAGGGCTGAGAATATCAAAACGAATAGGCTTTAGGGATATTGAATAAAGGATGGGTTGAAGGGAAAGGGCGAAATTAGGCGCGTTGCGTGCTTCTGCTGTTTTTGTTCTTTTCCTCGTCATCTTTCTTCTTTTTTTGTTGTTTTCGTCTTCTTTGTATTCTTCTTCTTCTTCTCCTTCTTTTCCTTCTTCTTCTTCTTTTTCTTTCTTCGTCTTCTTCTTCTTCTTCTTCTTTTTCTTCTTCGCCTTCTTCTTCGTCTTCTTCCTGTTCTTCTTCCTCCTCCTCCTCTTCTTCTTCTTCTTCATCCTTTTCTTCTTCTTTTCCTTTTCCTCCTCCTCCTCCTCCTCCTCCTCCTCCTCCTCCTCCTTCTCCTCTTCTTCCTCCTCCTCCTCCTCCTCCCTCCCCCCCTCCCTTCCCCCTCCTCCCCCTCCCTTCCCCCTCCTCCTCCTCCTCCTCCTCCTCCTCCTCCTCCTCCTCCTCCTCCCCCTCCTCCTCCTCCTCCTCCTCCTCCTCCCCTTCCTCCTCCTCCTCCTCCTCCTCCTCCTCCTCCTCCTCCTCCTCCTCCTCCTCCTCCTCCTCCTCCTCCTCCTCCTCCTTCTCCTCCTTCTCCTCCTCCCCTTCCTCCTCCTCCT
>BOPN01005587.1:5000-15000 GCA_017312705.2 Penaeus japonicus
AGAGAGAGAGAATACGAGAGAGAGAGAGAGAGAGAGAGAAAGAGAGAGAAAGAGAGAGAATACGAGAGAGAGAGAGAGCAAGCGAGAGCAAGCGAGAGCGACGAGAGAACGAACGCAAGACACACACAAACACACACACACGCTCCCGAAACAAAAACGAAACAGAATCCGCATGCAAAACCAACAGACGCCTCAACGGCTCAAAAGAGCTTTTTCCCGCGCTGATTCCCAACAATTTTTCCCCCCTCCTAACTGTAAATGGAAACAGCAATTTCAAATTCTAGGCCCGGGAAGACACAGCACAAGGTAATGAACGCCGCGCAATTGTCGTACGGCATCGGAGCTCGCGAGTCAATATTTGAACAAGTTGCAATTTCTTCGTACCAGATACGGCCTGCCAGACGCAAGATGGTGGAGGAGGAGGAGGAGGAGGAGGGAAAGGAGGAGGAGGGAAAGGAGGAGGAGGAGGAGGAGGAGGGGAAGTAGGATGAGGATGAGGATGAGGAGGAGGGGAAGGAAGAGGGAAAGGAGGAGGAGGAGGGAAAGGAGGAGGAGTGGAAGTAGGATGAGGAGGAGAATGAGGAGGAGGAGGGGAAGGAGGAGGGAGAGGAGGAGGAGGAGGAGGGAAAGGATGATGAGGAGGAGGAGGAGGAAGAGGAGGAGGAGGAGGAGGGAAAGGAGGAGGAGGAAGAGTGGAAGTAGGAGGAGGAGGGAAAGGAGGAGGAGGAGGAGTGGAAGTAGGAGGAGGAGGAGGAGTGGAAGTAGGAGGAGGAGGAGGAGTGGAAGTAGGATGAGGATGAGGAGGAGGAGTAGGAGTTATACGAGTGGGAAGATGCCCTATTCATCTCCTTAAGAACCGCAAGAACCGCCGCGGCCGTTCGCGTTTCCCGCCGCTGCGATTCCACGACGATCACGGCCGCCCGCGCTTCATCTTCCGGACGGGAGGGGGCGGTGGGGGAAGGGGGGTATACGTGAAGGTAGGAAGACGGAAAGGCATTCCACGCGGGGGTGGTAACACTGCCAGGCACATGCGCGCGGGGTTGGCAACACTCTACAGGTAAACCACCCTCCTCCCTCCTCCCTCCCTCTCCCCCCTCAAAAAAACCAGGTGGAAATTTCTCTAAACAGAACGCCAAGAACTTCCCCTTTTTCTAAGCCGATGAATGAACCTCCCGTAATGACAACCATATTTCCTCGAGGTACGAATGGCCTACGGAAAGACGCTTTCAATTGAGCGCGTAGGGGAGGGGTAAGGGGGAGTAAGGGGGAGGGAGGAGGAAAAATTGCAATAGAAAAAAAAAAGAAATAAGAAAAAAAAGGACAGGTTCGAAATTAAATAGAAAGAAATAGAATTAAATAAAACGTCATGAATTCTATAATTGTGTTTCTTTTTTTCTTTTTCTGAAACGAAATGAAATAAATAACATTCCTTCGCTCCACCTTGCCTCTTCCTTCCTTCCTTCCTTCCTTCTTTTCTTTCTTTCTTTCTTCCTTCCTTCCTTCCATCCATCATCTGCGGCCAACGAGTTCAGTTAACATAACTTCAACCACTTTCAACTGGTTCTCAAGGGTCGTTAGGGAATCATATCAGACGCGGAGGAATGGGAAAGAAAAAAAAGAAAAAGAAAAAGAAAAAAAAAAAAGAATATGAGGTGGAAGAGGAGTGGAAGAATGTAGAAACACACACATACACACACACACACACACACACACACGCACTCAAACACACACACACACACACACACACACACACACACACATACACACACACACACACACACACACACACACACACACACACACACACACACACACGCACACACACGCACACACACACACACACACACACACACACATACGCACACAGCCCTACGACTAAATTCTTAATCCGAAAGATAAATAGACCAAATAAAATCAAATAAAAAGTCTGTCTAAAAATTAAGAATTTCAAAAGGTAAGAGAAAAATGACGAAATAAAATGAGGAAAATGACGAAGAGAAATTAGAAGAAAGGGGAAAAGTGAGGGGAAGAAACGGGAGATGTTGATAACGAATGGGAGACATTAGGAGAGAGGGAGAGAGAGAGTGAGAGAGAGAGAGAGAGAGAGAGAGAGAGAGAGAGAGAGAGAGAGAGAGAGAGAGAGAGAGAGAGAGAGAGAGAGAGAGAGAGAGAGAGAGAGAGAGAGAGAGAGAGAGAGAGAGAGAGAGAGGGAGAGAGAAAGAGAAAGAGAGAGAGAGAGAGAGAGAGAGAGAGAGAGAGAGAGAGAGAGAGAGAGAGAGAGAGAGAGAGAGAGAGAGAGAGAGAGAGAGATGAGAGACGGGAGAAAGAAGAAAGAGGGAAGAGAGGGGGGTGGGGTGATGGCGGAAGTACCCGTAAAAGCCACGGAAGAAAGGAAAGCAAAAGAGGGGAAGGATCGAGAGGGAGACAAGGCAGAGATGAAGAAAAGAGGGGAAAAGGGGTAGGGCTGGAGTAGGAGGAGAGGAAGGAGGGAGAAAAGGGGTAGAGCTGAAGGAGGAGGAGGAGAGAGGAGGGGAAGAGGGAAGAGGGAAGAGGGAGGAGGGAAGGGGGAGAAAAGGGGTAGGGCTGGAGGAGTAGGAGGAGATGAAGAGAGGAAGGGAAGAGGGAAGAGGGGGAGAGGGAAGGGGGAGAAAAGGGGTAGGGCTGGAGGAGGAGGAGGAGAGGAAGAGAGGAGAAGAAGGAGAGGGAAGGGGGAGGAGGGAAAGGGGAGGAAGGGGGGAGAAACGGGTCAAGACTAAAGGCACTCTCGTGTATGTTTCGTATGCGCTTTTGTTCTCCCGAACGCCAAAGGACATCTTCTTTTATCGTCTTTCAATTCCGTTTTTTTTCCAAGAGGGGAAAACGGAGAGGTAAAAGAGGAAGGTGGGGGGGGGGAGAAAGAGAGGTAGAAGAAGCAAAAGATGCAGATATATACACGCATACTTACATACATACATACACACACATAGAAACGCACGTACACACATATATATAAAGGGAACCAAAAGAGAAGACGAAAAAAGGGAAATAAAGAGGGAAGCAGAGGGAAATAAAGAGGAATAAAGAGGAAAATGAGTCAGCAGCGAACGGGGCGAGAGAGAGCCAGGCTGATTCTCGAAAGAGCATTTGATCACGATAGAAAAAAGTGCAGGATGAGCTCAAGTCAAAGCTCCTCCTCCTTCTGATAATCGGCTCCCGCAAAATCTCGCGCCGTCCATTCTTTCTCTCTTTCTTTCTCTTTCTTCCTTTCACTCTCTTTCTTTCTTTTTTTCTCTCTTTCTTTCTCTTTTTCTTTCTCTCTCTTTTTCTTTCTTTCTCTCTTTCTTTCTTTTTCTCTCTCTTTTATTTTCTTTCTCTCTCTTTCTTTATTTTTATCTCTCTTTCTTCCTCTTTCTTTCTTTTTCTTTCTTTCTTCCTCTTTATTTTTCTCTCATCACCATCACCATCATCACTATCACTATCACCATCACAATAATCACTATCATCACCATCATTTTCCTCCTTGAAAGAACAAGAAATAACCACCTCCCAATGCACCCCCCCTCCAGGTCAAGGGCGGCACCGTACATCAATAGAGCGAAAAGTATTGTTGCTTCATCCATTTTAATGTCGCCAGTCGTGTCTCTCTTTCTCTCTCTCTCTCTCTCTCTCTCTCTCTCTCTCTCTCTCTCTCTCTCTCTCTTTCTCTCTCTCCCCCAAATCCTTCGCCCAGTGACCCTGCTCCTTAGCACTACGCTTCTGCTCTCTTACCATAAATGGGGATTTTTCTTTTCTTCTCTTCTCTCTCTCTTTCTTCCACCTCTCTCTCTCTCTCTCTCTCTCTCTCTCTCTCTCTTTCTTCCCTTCTTACCCTCCTTTCCTTTCTTACCATCCTAAGTTTACTTTTGCCTCCCTCCTTCTATAGCTTTTCCTCTACGATCCTATCTATCTTATTTCTTCTATTTCTCATATGTCTCTATTTTTCCCTATCCTCTTTCCCTTCCCTCTTATTCCATAATCTGACAGCTCGTCTCCCCACCATCTTGTTCTCTCCCCATTCTCCCTCTCATTACAATCACCCCATTCCAATCTCGACCGCTAGTAGCTCTCCCCTCCCCTAGCCCCCTCATCCCCCCCTTCCCCGTCAACCCATTAAGTGCACCACAGCCCCCTCCCCTACCCTACCCACATGCCTCCCCCCGTCCCCCCTGCTGCTCCCACCCCGCCTGCATCACCTGGATGTAAAGCAAACCCCTCAAAAATGGTCCCCCAGCAGGGGCCCCATCGCTCTCTAAATCCGGCGAAATATATCATCACCGGAATTTCCCCCGGAGAAAGGCGAGGGGGGGGAAAGGGGAGGGGAAGGTAAGGAGGAGGAGGGAGCTGGAAGGGGAGGAGGAATGGAGGGAGGAGGGAGGAGTGGAGGAGAGGGATGGAGAAAGGGGTAGGGAGGAAGGAGGAATGGAGGGAGGGAGGCTGGGAGGAAGGAAGGCTGGGAGGGAGGGAGGAAGGAAAATAGAGAGGGAGGGAGGGATGGAAGGAAGGACAAAGGGAGGAAGGGAGGAAGAAATGGAGGGAGGGAGGTAGAAGGAAGGAAGAGAGGGGGGAGGAAGGAGGGATGGAGGGAGAAAAGGAAAGAAAGGAGAGAGGGAAGGAGAAAGGGAGGAAGAGGAAGGGATGGAAGAAAGAAGGGAAGGGGAGGAAGGAAGGCTGGAAGGGGGAGGGAGAGAGGGAGGGAGGGAGGGAGGGAGGGAGGGAGGGAGGGAGGGAGGTAGTGATGAAAGGAAGGAGAGGAGCAGGGAGGAAGGAAGGGAGAGAGAGAAGAGGTGTAGGCGATGAGCGTTTGGAGCAACCTGGAGGAGAAGGGGGATCTGAGAAAGGGACACAGGGGGAGGAGAGGGGAGGCAGGGGGGTGAGGGTGGGAGGGGGAGCTAAGGAAGGAAGGGAGTGGAAGGAGCGATGCTTACGGCCACCCCTTCGGCATCGCCCCGGGACTCGGGAGGATGCCGGGCCTTTCAATGAGCCGATGGCGATGAAATTAAATGTTGATACATCGCTTGCCTCCTCCCCTCATCCCCTCTCCCCCTCCCCCCGTCTCCATATGCCCTTCTCTTCTCTTCTCCCTTTGCTCCCCTTCCCTCTCTCTCCCTCTTCCAATCTCTCTCTCTTTCTCTATCTAACCTTTCTTCTCTTTCTCTCTCTTCTTTCCACTCCTCGCCTTTTCTGCTACTTCTTTCCTCTGCCTCTCTTCTTAACCCTCATCCTTCTTCTCCTTTCTATCCCCCCTCTCTCTCTTCCAAGCCTCCTCTTCTCCTCCATTTCTCCTTGCCATGCCTCCTCCTCCTCCTATCCCGTCTTCCCTTCCTATCCACCTCTCCTATCCATACCTCGTCCCTCCCCCTCCTCCTTCCCATTCCTTTCCTTTCATTCCCTCCCCCCCTCCTTTCTCCCCTTTCTTCCCTTCACTCTCTCTCCCCTTCTCTTCCTTCATCTCCTCCCCCCTTCACTCCTCTCTCTCTCTCTCTCTCTCTCTCTCTCTCTCTCTCTCTCTCTCTCTCTCTCTCTCTCTCTCTCTCTCTTCCATCCCTCCACCTACCGTAAATGAAATCCCATTTTTTTTAACCATCCCCTCCTCACCCACCCATCCCCTCCTCACCCGCCCACCCAACCCACCCCGCCCGCACGATGGTTTCTTCATCACCGTTGCAACGCGTAAGGTCTCCGAAGGGGCTTCGGCGACCGCGACTCATCGGATCATGCACCTCGTCCGACCTCCGTACTTGCGCTGATTACGTGATGTTCCCCGAGCGCTTCCGCGGAGAAAAGGGGGAAGGGAAAAATGTATGAATGTACATGTCTCATTTATCTCTACCTGGCGGCGTAATCAAATATATAGACGAGCGAACGTCAGACAGACGAACCGACAGACAGACAGACAGACATCCAGAGGAGAGGAGAGGGAGAGGGAGAGGGAGAGAGAGAGGAGAAAAGCGAAGAGATAGATAGATAGATAGATAGATAGATAGATAGACAGATAGAGAGAACGAGAGAACGAGAGATAGAGAAATAGATAGAAAGAGAGATAATGAGAGCTCTCTACAGACAGATAGATAGATAGAGGGAGAGAAAAAAAAAGCGAGAAAGATAATAGATAGATAGATAGAGAGAAAAAAAAGCTATAAAGATAATAGATAGATAAATATATATCAAGAGAATGAAAAAAAAGATAGATAAATAGATAGATAGATAGATAGATAGATAAATAAAGAGAGAGACTAAGAGAAAAGAGAGAAAGATTTAAATGTACAATACATGCATATACCCTGTAAATATATATTTGATCGTTGTTCAGGCCAGCGCGAGGGCCTAAGGGAACGAGAGGGGACACAGGTCCGCCAAGTTGAAAGAGCCTCGTCAAGGCCGCCCAAAGATTCTACCGAGCGCTCAAAAAGAGGGGAAAAAAGAGGGAAAATGGGGAGATGAAGGAGAAGGAGGAGGAGAGTTAGAGGGGAGATGGGAGGGGGAGGGGGCGAGAGAAAGGGAGAGGGAGAGGAAGATGGGAGGGGGAGGGGAGGGGACGAGGGGACGAGGAAAGGAAAGGAAAGGGAGAGTTAAAGTGACAAGGAAAGGGGAATGGGAGAGGGGTCGGGAGAGAGGGAGAGGGAGAGAATGAAGGAAAAAGAGAATGAGAGTGAGAGTGAGAAGGAAAAGGGACGGGGAAGAGGGAGAGGCGGAAAAGAGGAGACAAGGGAGTGGAAGGAAAAGAAGATTTAAACCAAGACAAAGAAGAAAGGACAAAAAGAGTGGAGAAAAAAAACAAAAAAACAGAGACCTTCTTAGGGAAACGAGGGGTCGCGGGAAGATGGAAGACAATCAAGGAAGACGTCATAAAAAAAGAGAGAATGGAAAGAAAATACCAAAACGGAACAAAAGGAACGAAAAGGAAGGAAGAAGAAGAAGCTAAAGATGAACAGCAAGAAAAAGAGAACAGAAAAAAAGAAAACAACACCAAAAATAACCAACTGAAAGCAAAACGAAACGCCGAAAAAAATAAAGAAAAAATAAAGAAAACGTCACAAAAAAAAAGACAAACACAAGAAGAAAAGAAAGAAAACAAGAAGACCAAGAAAGGGGGCGAGGGCAGCTGGTGTCATTGGGAAGGCGACGCAACAAAGACCACGGAAGAAAAGTAAGCAAAGAGCCGACTTTAAGTTTAATACCTCGCACTCCAGGACTTTTCCGCCGCGTCGACTCTCAAGGGCGACCTCCCAGCTGCTCCTCGATCACTTCTCTTTTCCTCTCCCTCTCTCTCTCTCTCTACCCTCCTAGCTGCCCCTCGAACGCTTATCTCTTATCCCCCTCCCCCTTTACCCTCCTAGCTACTCCTCGAACGCTTCTCTCTTCTTCTTCCTCTCCCCCTACAACTCCCTTTACCCTCCCAGAGTCTTAAGCCACCTGCCCCCTCCCCCTCTAACCTCCCCCCCCTTCATTCTATCTTCTAAGTAAAATCTTGACGCACATTCATTTCACCGGTACTTAGCAACGAACAGCCTTCTTACCTGAGGAAGAGATAAAAAAATAACATTAGTTAGATATACATACAAAACATTAGCTAGATGTACATATAAATTAGATAGATGTGTATATATAAATCATATATATATATATATATATATATATATATATATATATATATATATATATATATATATATATATATATATATACATACATAAATCATTTCTCATTTCACATTTGATAAGAAGACATATCTAAACTATAAATAATAAAATTCAATTCCGTTCTAGCTCATTAAGAAAAAAAACATGACACACAAAAACAAAACAAGAGATGTTTCACTATCAAAAGAAAACAAACAGACAAAAAAAATAAGCAAAAGAAAGTCACAGACGCAATAACCTCGAGCAAACAAACAAACAAAGTAAATCAAAGCCGGTGAAGTTGCCACTCCTGAACACATAAAATAAAATGAAAATGACTACATTAATGGCCAACTTCAAGAGTACTGAATCTTCCGCATAAATAAACATAGAAAGTCTCCTTCCCTAAAAAAAAAGAAAAAAAAAAAAGGAAAAAGAAAGACTATAATAATAATGATGTTGATGATGATCATAACAAAAATAATAATAGAATTAACAATAACCAAAACAATAATAATGGTGATAATAATAAAATTGATAACAATAATATTAACAAAGTCTATCATATTCAACAAAATTGTCAACGTTGAACAAACGCACTTTTAAAAAAAATCCATCTTAAACTCACGCAAACAACCAAAACCAAAACCAAAAATAACAACCTTACCCCCCCCCCCCTCCTCCTCCCCCATCTCAAAAAACGAGAAAAAAAACACAAAATAAAATACAAATCAAAAAAATAAATCAGAGCCAGCAAAGTTAAACCTCCGCCCTCCCTCCCTCCCTCCCTCCCACCCACCCTCCCTCGCCCTCCCTCCTTCCTTCCCTCCCTCTCCCACCCGCCCACCCACCAGCCCGCCCATCCTCAGATCTTCCCTCAGCCGGGAGTGGGTTGATCAGCGGCCTCGTCCAGATCCCCGGAGACTCGGAACTCCGACCCGAGTTCGCAGTAATCTAACAGCTCCATTACCCTTGCTCTCTCGCTCACGCCGGCACCCGACAGCTCTCGGCGCAGGGAGACTCGCAGCTTGGGGGGGGGGGGGGGGGAAGAGGGGGGGGGGGGGGGGGGTTGGGATCTTTCTTCTTGTTTTTCTTTTTCTTTTTCTTCGACTTCTTCTTCTTTGACTTTTTTTTTTGTCTTCTTTTTCAAGTTCTTTTCTTTCTTCTTCTTCGTCTTCTGCTTTTTCTTTTTCTTCGTCTCCTTCTTCTTCTTCTTCTTCTTTTTCGTCTTTTTCTTCTCTTCTTTCTTTCTCTCCCTGTCTCTCATCATTCATCGATTCATCTTTTTCTCTATACCCCCTTTCTCCCCTCCTTTCCTCTCTTTCTATGACAACGAAGGAGGAAGAAGCAACAAGGAAGAATCAGACACAAAAATAGAATAAAGAGAAGAAGGAGGGGACAGGAGGTGAGGTTAGGAGGGGGAGACACGTAGGTAGGGGGGGAGGGGGAGGGAGAGCGGGTGGAGGGAAGACAAGTCCCTTCGGATATAGCTTCCCCCATCCCTCCCCCAACCCCTCCACCTATCCTATCTCGACCCACCTTCTCTCCTCTCCCCATCGCCCTCCCCCTCCCCCACCACCACCTACTCCCTCCCCACCTCCCCCCCACCCCGCTAACACATATACGCGCTGTCTACCACAGTTTCTCGCTTTAACTCGCGAAATAAAAAGCCCACAAATAAATATCTCGCGACAAGGAAGCTTAGCGCGCTTAGAACGTGCCTTCGTGAGAGAACAAGCAATGTGTTGTCTAAATAATAGATACCTTCCTTCCCCTCCCCCTCCTTTTTTTCTCTCTTTCTTCTTCCTTTCCTCTTCTCCTTCCTCCCCCTCCCCCTCCTTCCTCCCTCTCCCCCTCCTCTTTTTTTCTCTTTCTTCTTCTTCTTCTTCTTCTTCTTCTTCTTCTTCTTCATCTTCATCTTCTCCTTCTTCTTCCTCCTCCTCCTCCTCCTCATGCCATGTCAATACTTCTCTCTTAGGACTGTTGGAAATATCATTGAGGAGAAATATTAATTCCTTTCTATCAATAAGTGGGCTTCACTTTTCCCACCTTCTTTCGACGCTATTAAGGATGTGCTCGGAGCCTTTTGCAAAGAGTTGTCAAATGCAAGAATCATCTGGGAGAATTGAGGTCAGTGTTGCTATATTCTTGGATTGAGAGGGTGGGGAGAGGCGGGGAGGGGGAGGGGGGAGGGAGGAAGGGAGGGAGGGGCACCAGGAGAGAGGGAGGGAGGATAGGGCAAGAGAGAGGGTGAGAGGGAAAGAGAGAGAGAGGAGAGGAGAGGAGAGGAGAGGAGAGGAGAGGAGAGGAGAGGAGAGAGAGAGAGAGAGAGAGAGAAGAGAGAGAGAGAGAGAGAGAGAGAG
>BOPN01005587.1:20000-22500 GCA_017312705.2 Penaeus japonicus
CCCCCTCCTTTCCCCAGTACGTACGCTCTGATGCTTGTTCCCAAAATAACCCTAAAGCTACTGACAATTTTTAAAGGTGCTACCTTCTTTCTTTTTTCTTTCTTTCTTTCTCTAAGTTGGTATATCTGACCCTTCCCTAATCCTCCCCCTTTTTTTTTCTTTTTTTTTTTCTCGCATTATCTACCAGTTGGGCTTATCCCGCCTTTTTCGTTCCTTCCGCCTATTCCTTGTCTTTTTCCTTTTCTTCTCCTTCTCTTCCGTTCGATTCTCTATTTCTTTTACGTCTCTCTCTATTTCTTATTACACTTAATTCACGTGGTTGTTCATTCCTCACAAGAAGTGCAGCTCAGGTGAAAGACAGAATGTGCTTCCCGTACCCCCCCTCATCTCTAGCTTCTTCCCCTCTCTCCCCTCCTTCCTACTCTCTCCCTCTCTCTTCCCTCCTCCCTTACACACCTATATCCCCCCCACCTCCCATCCCATCTCCCTTCACACCTCTCTCTCTCTCTCTCTCTCTCTCTCTCTCTCTCTCTCTCTCTCTCTCTCTCTCTCTCTCTCTCTCTCTCTCTCTCTCTCTCTCTCCCTCTCCCTCTCCCTCTCCCTCTCCCTCTCCCTCTCCCTCTCCCTCTCCCTCTCCCTCTCCTCCCTCTCCCTCTCCTCCCTCTCCCTCTCCTCCCTCTCCCTCTCCCCCTCCCCCTCCCTTCCTTATCTCCTCGCGCCTGCCTTGTCCTCTTTTGTGCTTCAGATCCGCCAATCAGAGTCGTTGGTCTTTTCCTTGTCTTTGCTTCCCCCTCTTTCCTTTGTTTTGTTTTTAGCTTTTATTTTATTCTTTATTTTTCTTCTGATTTATCTTTCCTTCCTCCTTAATTCCCGTTTATCTTGTCTTCCTTACGATATCGGCAATCGTCCCCTTTTTTCCCCTTTCGTTTTTCCCTTCTCCTATCCTCCTTTTCCCCTTCTTTGCTTCAAATTCCACTTTTTATTTTTCTCTTCCTCCTTTCTCCTTCCTCTTCCTCGCTCCCCTCCTCCTCCTCCTCCTCTTTTTCCGTTTCTCCTTCTCCTTCTCCTTCTCTTCCTCCTCTTCCTCTTCCTCTTCTTCTTCTTCTTCTTCTTCTTCTTCCTCTTCCTCCTTCTCCTTCTCCTCCTCCTCCTTCTTCTTCTTCTTCTTCTTCTTCTTCTTCTTCTTCTTCTCCTCCTTCTTCTTCTCCTCCTCCTCCTCCTCCCCCCCACCGCAGAAGAGCCCCCACCGCGGCCGCCGTCAGTAATCTGCGAGTTAGGCCTGGTACAAAGGCGACCCACTCTCGCGCACAGATTGGATCCTCTGCTAAGAACTACCGCCAGCTGATCTGTAAATCCTTTCGGTGATATTGTGAGCGTCTCTGGTCGCATTAGGCTGCTGCTGCTCTCCTCCACCTCCTCTTCCTCCTCCTCGTCGTCCTCTTCCTTTTCTTCTTCCTCGTCCTCGTCCTTTTCTTCTTCCTCGTCCTCCCCCTCCTCCTACCCGTCGTCGTCGGCCTCCTCCTTTTCTTCTTTCTCGTCCTCATCTCCCTCCTCTTTTTCCTCTACCTCCTCTACCTCATTTTCCACCTCTTCCTCCACCCTCTCCTCTTCTTCCTTTTCTTCCTCCTCTTCCTCCCTACCTCCAGCTCCACCTCGAGCCCCGTAAAAAGAATTAGGTCTCCCGGAAAAGAGGATCCAGCAATCCATCCCCCTAATATAAAATAATCGTAAAAATAACAATAAAGGGATCGAGAAAATGTGAGAGTGAGAGAGAGAGAGAGAGAGAGAGAGAGAGAGAGAGAGAGAGAGAGAGAGAGAGAGAGAGAGAGAGAGAGAGAGAGAGAGAGAGAGAGAGAGAAAGAGAGAAAGAGAGAAAGAGAGAAAGAGAGAAAGAGAGAAAGAGAGAGAAAGAGAGAGAGAGAGAGAGAAAGAGGGAGAGAAAGATAGATAGATAGTTCGACAGATAGATAGATAGATAGAGAGATAGAGAGAGAGCGGAATTATTATTGTTCCCTCTCCCTCCCCCTTGCCTCTCACCGTCCCATCTTTCCCCTCAGGCGAGTGTCGAAGTAATCATAGCCGCACACACACAACAACGCGGTGGCAATGGGTCCATTCATAAAACAATGCTTAGTCTCACTCTCCATTCTCCTCTTCCTCCTCTTCCACCTCTTACTCTTCCTCTGCCTCTACCTCGGCCCCCTTCTCTTCCACATCTCACCCCTTTCTCTTCTCTTCCTTCACCTCCACCTCGACTCCTCCTCCACCTCTTTCTCTCCTCCTCCTCCAAGTCAACTCTTCTTCCACCTCTCACTCCTCCACCTCCGAGTCTTCTTTTCTCTTCCGATCCTCATCACTTCCTCCTCCACTTATCCACCCCCTGTTCCTCCAGCTCTTCCATCCTTCTCTTTAACCCCACCCCTCCTTCCTCCTTCCACCTCCTTCTTAACCCCTTCTCCTCCCCTCTCTTCCCCCTTAACCCCTCCCTTCCCCTCCCCTC
>BOPN01005587.1:27500-30000 GCA_017312705.2 Penaeus japonicus
GGGAGTGAGAGGAGTAGTGAGAAGAGGAGGAGGAGGAGGAGGAGGAGGAGGAGGAAGAAACCCAATTAAGAGGAAGAAAATCAAAGGGAAATCCGTGACTCGGCGAACAATAAATAAGTCACGGCCGAACGGAATGGAATAGAGCGCGAGATACGAGAAAGAAAATAGCTATACGAAACCCTCCTCCCCCCCACCCCATCCCACCCCCTTAGAAGAAGGAAGAAAGAAAGAAAAAAAGATGATAAAAAAGAACGAAACATAAAAACAAAAATAGAGCAGACCACATCCGGGATGGGTATGGCGGGGCGCGGGTGGGCACTCGAGCGGAACCTCCTCCCTTCCCCCCCTTCCCCCCCCCTTTCCCATTCTCCCTCCCCCCTCCCCCTCCCACCCCTCCCCTTCTCCCACCTCCTTCCCCCCCCCCCCATCTTCAACGCGAGGCTCTATCAACTTACCTTTTCTCATTCTCTCTCTTGTTCTTCCTCTTTCTCTCTCTTGTTCTTGCTCTTTCTCTCTCCTGTTCTTGCTTTTTCTCTCTCTTGTTCTTGCTCTTTCTCTCTCTTTGTTTTTCTGCTCCTTTTCTCTCCTTTTTCTCCCACTCCCTCTGTTCGGCTCTCTCATTTTCCCTCCGTATTTCTACCTAACCTCTCCTATCCCCCCCCCCTCCCATCCCTCGTACCCTCCAACCACGAGCATACAAAGCAATATGCCTATGCCCTTCTATGCTCTTAGCCCCTAGTCCTCGCACGTGTTACGAGTAATCTACAGAGTGAGTGGAACGAGTGAACGAGTGAACGAGTGAGAGAGCGAGCGAGCGAGTGTGCTGCTCTGTCGGGAATGTTATAAGGCAGACTCCCTTATTCTTTCCTTCCTTCCTTTTTCTTCTTCCTCTTCCTCTTCCTCCTCCTCCTTCTTCTTCTTCTTCTTCTTTTATTTCCGTTTTCCTATTCTCTTCTTTCTTTCTCTCTCCATCTCTCAAGCCTCCTTCTCTTTCTTCCCACTCCCCTCTTCTCTTTTTATTTTCTTCTTCCTCTTCACCATCGCCTCCCTCTCCCTCTTTTACATTCGGAGAGGATCATATAACAACAAGAGTATATCAAAGATGCAAGATAAGGAGTATACTTAGCATAGCCCTCATAACCCACGCTTAGCCCTCACCCACCCTCCCCATTCTTCTTACCCCCTCTACTCCCTCCAGCCCATCTCTATACTCTTTCTTTCTTTTGTTCTTTCTTTCTTTCTTTTTGTCTCTATGTCTTTGTGTCTGTTTCTGCATCTCTCTGTCTTTGTTTCTGTCTCCGTATCTCTCTCTCTTTATCATTTTCTCTCTCTCTCTCTCTCATTCTATCTCTCACTCATTCCATCTCCCTCTCCCACCCCCACTCCCTCACCCTAGCAACTCATGCACACACACCTGTCACTCTTTCTCTCCCTCTCCTTCCCCCTTCCCCCTTCCCCCCTCCCCCTCCCCCTCCCCCTTCCTCAGCTATTTCACTAAAACATGCTTTCCTCTCGCCTGTATTGATTATCTGAACCCGTCTTTCTAACCCGATTAATTCATACCCAACTAAAGATCAGGTCCCCGACCCCCTATCCATCTATCCTCCCACCTCTCCCCCCCCCCCTTCCTCCTCCTCCTCCTCTGCCTCCCTCCCCTACCTTTCTTCTATCCCCTACCCCCACTCCCCCTTCTTCCCTACCCGCTGATGCTCCTAAAATCCGAGTTCTCTGCTGTTTTTATTTTTTTTTTCTTCCTCTTTTTCTTCCTATTTTTTTCTTCTTTTGGAAGTCTTTTCGTTTTCGTCTTATATTTAAATTCTTATCCTCATTTTTTTCTCATCCTCATTAGTCATTAAGAATATCATTATTATCTTCATTACGTAATCTGGAATACTACCTTGACTGATGCCTTTAGCTTTCCTCATCTTGTCTCCTTACTCTTCCTCCTTCCCTTCGCCTTCCCTTCCCTTCCCTTCCCTTCCTTTTCTTTACTTTCCTCTTCTCTCCTTTCCCTTCTCTTCCTTTCCCATCCCTTTCCCCTTCTCTTCCTTTCCCTTCTCTTCCTTTCCCTTTCCCCTTCTCTTTCCTTTCCTTTCCATTCCCTTCCTCCCCTCCCCTTCCCTTCCCCTTCACTTCCCTCTAATCCTCCTCCCCATGTCTATTTCCCCTCCCCCTTCCCCTTTCCCTTCCCCTCCCTCCTCTCCTTCCTCTTCCCACGCCCTTAGCAAGCACCGCCCACTATTTCGGATTAATCGGAGGTGGGATCGGTGGGGGGGTCAGCGCTCTTATCTCTGCCTTGTGCTCCCCTCACGCTTCACGAGAGAGAGAGAGAGAGAGAGAGAGAGAGAGAGAGAGAGAGAGAGAGAGAGAGAGAGAGAGAGAGAGAGAGAGAGAGAGAGAGAGAGAGAGAGAGAGAGAGAGAGAGAGAGAGAGAGAGGAGAGAGAGAGAGAGAGAGAGAGAGAGAGAGAGAGAGAGAGAGAGAGAGAGAGAGAGGGGAGA
>BOPN01005587.1:32500-62500 GCA_017312705.2 Penaeus japonicus
GGAAAATGCTTCGGCTGGAAATAGACTGGATGTGACGGGCTGCTCTAGCGCTAAGGGGGGAGAGGGGGGGTGAAGAGGGGCGTGTGGGGGGGAGAGAAGAAGAGAAGAAAGGAAGCGGGAGGGAAGGGAGGTAGTTAAGAGAGAAATATGAGGTGGGTGGGGGTCAAAAGATCGGAGGAAAAGAGGGAAAAGGGAGATGAAGATGAGACGGAAACAAAGAAATATAAAAAGGGGGAAAGGAGGATAGGTGTAAGCAGGGAGGAGAAGCAGAGGACGGCGCGAAAGCAGAGGAAAGAGTTAAAAATGTGTGGCCGTCAGGCACAGCGGCCATAAGGAACCCACCGCCGTTAAACGTGGCAGTGTTTGCATGATATTGGCGGGGTGCAACTGGTCCACTCTCGAGACCCGGTGCGGGAGTCATGTTTATTACGTTTCGTACTCTGGCGCGAGAGGACCCTCTTCCCGCGACTCGAAGCAGTCATGCGATAATGATCTCCAGGCTCTTGAGGGAATGCACCTTTCCATGCACGCACGCACGCACACACACACACACGCGCGCGCACACAGACAGACAGACACACACACACACACACACACACAAATGCACAGCGCATGCGCATACATATGTAAAACCTACACACGCAGACGCTTAATTCGTACGTCCATGCACACAGACACAGACTCATAGACAGCCAGTCAACCAGCCAGACAGACAGACAGACACAGACACACACACTCGCACACGCACGGACGCATATGCCCGCACGCGAATTACCCAAAGTGCTCTAGTTTAGCTCTCCAGCTGCCTGTTTTTTCCTCGCGTGTCCTTGCAACATCCTTGGGTATTTCCCGGCCACGTCTTTCGCATCTCGAGGAGGCCGCCCGAGACCCTGAGAAGGAGGAGGCGTCACGGTGGTGGAGATCCTGCACGGGGAGGATCCGGTCTGCAAAGCGATCCCTACAGGTGTTCACGCCAGCCCTCGACCCCTTTAGCCCAACCCCGGTCGCCCACACCGCCCACGACGCCCGCAGATAGCAGGGGCCACGCACGGCCCTTCCCTCCGCGCCTCCTGCTGGGGCGAGCGTGGCTTGTGATCCATATCCTCGTGAGGCAGAAAGAGACCGACGGTTCGTTATCGGGGCCGGACAAGCGAAGGTGCGCGAGGGCGTGAGTGCGGAGCGTGGCGCCCTTCCCCCCCCTACCCCCAACCCCGATTCATCCCCCCCTCCCCCCTCCCCACACGAGACGTGCTTCAGGACCCCGCTGTCGTAAAGTATTGGACCAAGACACCTACTCTTGCCCTTCCCACCAAGGACCCGAGACCAATTTCGACGTCCTGGATCTCTCTTTCTCTTTCTCTTTCTTTCTTTGTCTCTCTCTCTCTCTCTCTCTCTCTCTCTCTATCTCTCTCTCCCTCCCCTTCTCGTATCTCCCTCTCCCTCTTCCCTTCTATCTGTGTCTTTATCTGTCCCTCTGTCTGTCTACCCTTCCCCCTTCTCCCCCACATCCCTCTCACTACCCCCACCCCCCCACTCTACGGGCTGTCGCCACCCCATCGACGAAGAGGAGTCTGAAGGAGTCGCTGGAAGGTACCGAGAGAAAGAGCTCCTTCCTAGGCCGTCGCCCGCCTTTGGGATCACGTCCAGCCCCTCCAGCCGTGACGTGACAAGGTAGATTTCTCGCGCCCACGCACTCTTAACGCACCTCCCCCCACCTCCCCCTATCCCTCCCTCCTATCCTTCTTACCTTCCCTCCTTCTCCTCCTTCCCCTTAACCTCTAAATATCCCGACTGCTCTCTCTCTCTCTTCTCTCTTCTCTTCTCTCTCTCTCTCTCTCGTGCTCTCTCTCTCTCTCTCTCTCTCTCTCTCTCTCTCTCTCTCTCTCTTTCTCTCTTTCTCTCTCTCTCTCTCTCTTTCTCGTTCTCTCTCTCTCTCTTTCTCTTTCTTTCTCTTTCTTTCTCTTCCTCTCTCTCTCTCTCTCTCTCTCTCTCTCTCTCTCTCTCTCTCTCTCTCTCTCTCTCTCTCTCTCTCTCTCTCTCTCTCTCTCTCTCTCTCCCTCTCTGTTTCTCACCCCCATCCCCACCCCCCTACCTCAACCTTCGTTACCCACTCCTTCTTCCCCTCTCCCTCCTCGAACCTCTCAACCCCTCCCCCTCTCCCCCCCACCGCACCCTCCCCTCCCCTTCCCCACCGTACCCTACCCTCCCCCCTTTCCCATCCCGCCTGGAACGACCGCCATCACAAGCCGACCTTCCCCGGAGGCCTACCACTGATCTGCTGTCTCATCAGATCGTTTTATAGGTTTTCACGCATGACTCCAAAGGCCTTTTTTTAGGGGGGGGTAGGGGGGAGGTGAGTGGGGGTAAGGGGGGAGGGGGAGGGGGGGGGACGGGTAGGGAAGGGGTAGGGGAGGTGGGAGGTGGGAAGGGTGGTAGAGGGTCTGCCAGACTCCCCTGTTTAAAGTCCAGGGGGGAAAGAAGGGGTGTGTGTGGGGGGGAGAGAGGGGGGGAGGCTCAGCAACCGCAACAGCACCAAGTAAATTGACTGTGGATTGAACTTGCCACCGCCGGCGCACGACCTCCACCGCCACGACCCGCGCTTTCGCCGTGCGTCGTCGCGGAACGTCCCCCCTCCCCCCCCACCGCACCCCTTCCCCAATCTCCCTCTCCTTCCCCCCTTCCCATTCTCCCCTCCCTGAACACCGTCATGCTCCAGCTTTAAACAGCGCGGTTGCCCATCGCTGTGGGATACGCCGTTATTCTCCTTTATCCCTTTCTCTCTCCCTTCTCTCTCTCTCTCTCTCTCCCTCCCCTCCCCCTCTCCCTCACCCCCCTCCTTTCCCCAGTACGTACGCTCTGATGCTTGTTCCCAAAATAACCCTAAAGCTACTGACAATTTTTAAAGGTGCTACCTTCTTTCTTTTTTCTTTCTTTCTTTCTCTAAGTTGGTATATTCGACCCCTTCCCTAATCCTCCCCCTTTTTTTTTCTTTTTTTTTTTCTCGCATTATCTACCAGTTGGGCTTATCCCGCCTTTTTCGTTCCTTCCGCCTATTCCTTGTCTTTTTCCTTTTCTTCTCCTTCTCTTCCGTTCGATTCTCTATTTCTTTTACGTCTCTCTCTATTTCTTATTACACTTAATTCACGTGGTTGTTCATTCCTCACAAGAAGTGCAGCTCAGGTGAAAGACAGAATGTGCTTCCCGTACCCCCCCTCATCTCTAGCTTCTTCCCCTCTCTCCCCTCCTTCCTACTCTCTCCCTCTCTCTTCCCTCCTCCCTTACACACCTATATCCCCCCCACCTCCCATCCCATCTCCCTTCACACCTCTCTCTCTCTCTCTCTCTCTCTCTCTCTCTCTCTCTCTCTCTCTCTCTCTCTCTCTCTCTCTCTCTCTCTCTCTCTCTTCCCCCTTCTTCCTCCTCTCTTCACACCTGCTCCCTCTCTCTCTCCCCATCCTCCCCCTCCCCTCTCCCCACATCAGAGCACGCTTCCATGAAGACTTAAAAGGCTGTCGCACTTAATCACGGCCGCCTAATCATTCATAATTGTCCATAATTCCAGCAGTTGCGTCCCATCGGCTTCACGGGGCGGATCTCCCGACGCCCCGCGCTCTTATGTTTACGGCCCCGACTCCGCTCCCTGACATTATTCTGGTGTTGACAGCTGGTTGGGTCATGGGGGGGAGGGAGGGAGGGAGGAGAGGGAGTGTGGGGGGGGGGAGAGGGAGGAAGGGAGAGAGAGAGAGAGGGTGAAAAAGGGAGAAAAGGAGTAAGTGATTGAGAGAGGGAGGGAGGGAGGGAGGGAGGGAGGGAAAAGGAGGGACGGAGGGAGGGAAAAGAGAAAGAGAAAGAGAAAGAGAGAGACGAAGCAAAGGAGATCGCCAAGCAAAAGAGAAGAAGAGGAGGAGGAGGAGGAGGAGAGTAATTACTCCGGCTGCTGATGGATATTACCAATGTGACGTATTTGATGGCGAGGCAACAAGCCACTCCGACGCACGCGAGACCGACATGAGGGGACGTTTTTCGAGGGGAGCGATCGAGCCTACGCTGCACTTTCCCCAAATGATCCGAAGATCTACCATTATATATTCCCCCCCTCCCCACCCCCCGCCTAGATATGTCATATATATCGTTTAATAATCTCTATAATATTGGATAATAGCAATAGATATAAGCATAGTAAGAAAAATATAGTAATAAATAAGACAAATTCAAATATACAACAATATAATCACCATACTTTCACACACTACCACAATCATCACCATAATCATCACTATATCTTTCGCACTACCATCATCACTAACGCTCAAGTGAAACCCCCTTAAACATGAAATTTACCCCCCCCACCCTCCTCCCCTCCCCTCCGCCCAAGACACCATCCTCCTCACGCCCGAAGCTCCAGCGCGGGCGGCGGGCGTCGGTGACAGCGGCGTCGGCGGCGGCCCTAATGAAATGAAAATGAACAAGAGAATATGTAAATTATATACGACTAACGACAAAATCAGCTTGAAGGAGGCGGCGGCACACGGACTAACGCCGCCATTCCGATACGCACCGGAAGCCACTGAAGGATATTAGGTGAGAGTTATGGGCGGCGATGGAGGGCGGCGCCCCTCTCGCCCGCGCGCTTTTCTGTCTGCCTGTCTGCCTGTCTATCTGTCTGCTTGTCTGTCTCTTCATATCCTCTCTTTCTGTTTCTCTTTTTTTTCTGTTTCTCTCATTTACTAGTTCGCCGACTTGCTTTCCTTTAACTCTGTTTCGTTTTTTCTTCCTTTTTTTCTAACTCTTTCTCCGGACTCATATCTTACCATCCCTTTTGCTTCTCTTTCTTTTTCTTATTCTTTCTCTTTTTTTATGGAGAAAGAGAGAGCGAAGGAAAAAAAAACACAATTAAAAGGACAAAACGGAAAGAAAAGAAAGAGACAAAAATAAAATAAAATTAGAAACGGAGAGAAAATTCCATAGCAGATAATACGTCAAGTCCGAAGCGCAGGCGCCTCGACCGATCGGTTCGGCATGGCGTTGCGTATGAATTGTAATAAGTCGGATGCATCTCTTGTAGAAGGACAGAGCCAGACCAATTCAGTTGTCGCTCCTTGCGAGGCCGAAAATGAGGCCTCATGTGTGTGTGTGTGTGTGTGTACACGCAGACACACAGACACACACACATATACAAACGCACACGCCCGCACGCACACACACACACACACACACACGCACACACACAAACACACACAATCACACATACGACGTCAGCAAGTTCGCGGAACTTGGAAGCAAACTCTGATAAAGAAAAAAAAAAAAGATAAACATTGAATAAAATCTTAGAAAAAAAAAACAGGAGAGGAAAAGATTATTTCTTTACTTTCAAGCCCGAGCGAGTGCAGGTCAAGAAGAAAATGCACAGACGATCTCCAATGCTGTGAAAACAAAACACCAAATACAAACACACATTTTTCCTCCTCGTATTGGGGAAGAAAGGAAGGAGAGAAGAAGGGAGAGGGAGGGAGGGAGTGAGAGGGAGGGAGGGAGGGAGGGAGGGAGGGAGGGAGAGAGAGGGAGGGAGGGAGGGAGGGAGGGAGGGAGGGAGGGAGAGAGAGAGAGAGAGAGAGAGAGAGAGAGACAGAAAGAGAGAGAGTAAAAGAATGAGAGTAAAAGAGAGTAAAAGAGAGAGAGCAAATAAAAAAACAGAAGAAAACAAAACAGAACGAAAGAAAAAGAAAAAAAAGAAGAGATACAAGACGTGAAAACAATAGAGCATGCAAAATAGTCAACATGTTGCAACAACCTCTCACAGCCGAGAGACAAGACAATGCAGCTGATCCGTTGTCAACATGGAGATTCGAGACAATTAAGAAAGAGAGAGAGAAAAAAAAAAACAACCACAGCCATCGCTCGCAGGTGCAGCTGTGAGTACGTCAAAGAGAACCCAAACCAGAAGTATATATTCGAACAAATAAATAAACAAATAAATAAATAAACAAAAACAATACAATAAAGAAGCAAAAACAAGACAAAAAAAAGGAAAGAATCCTAAAATCACCCCTCCACACACATAAAAAAAAAAAAAAAAACACAAACACCAAAAATTGATACAAACTAAATAACAATAACACAAAGGAGTAAAAACACACGAGGGAGGGTTTAGCACAAACGGAAAAAAAGGGGGGGAGGGAGGGGGAGAAAGGGGAAGGGGGGAGAAAAGTAAAATCGCGAGAATGAATGAGTCCCAGGCATTCCGAGGGGAGTAGAGGGAAGGGAAAAAATGGGGAGAGACAGCGAGGGGACACGGAGAGTGTGAGGGGAGCAATAGAAAGCCGGGAAGAGAGGGAGATAGAGAGGGAGGGAGGGAGGGAGGGAGGGAGGGAGGGAGCGAGGGAGGGAGAGAGGGAGGGAAGGGGGGAAGGAGGGAGGGAGAAAGAGAGGGAGGAGGGAAGGAGGGAGGGAGAGAGGGAAGGAGGGATAGAGGGAGGAGGGAGGGAGGGATAGAGGGAGGAGGGAGGGAGGGAGAGAGGGAAGGAGGGAGGGAGGAGGGAGGGAAAGAAAGAAGGAGGGAGGGAGGGAGGCAGGGAGGGAAGGAAGGATGAGAAGGGAAAGAAAGAGGGAAGGATGGAGGGAAAAATGGATAAATAAAACCAAATCAGAACAGACAAACACGACATCCTGATCCATCCTACGAAGGAAAAAAAACAAGAACACAAACACGAAGGACAAAACGAAGAAAACGCTAAGACAGTTCCATTATCGCGCTCCGGGGAGGAAGAGGAGGAGGAGGAGGAGGAGGAGGAGGGGAGGAGAAGGAAGAGGAGAAGGAGGAGGAGGAGGAGGAGGAGGAGGAGGGAGGAGCAGAAGGAAGAGGGAGGAGGAGAAGCAAAAGAAGAAAAAAGGAAAAAAAAAGGAAGAACAAGAAAACAACAACAACAACAACAACAACAACACGAACACGAACAACCACAACAACAAGGCGAAGGAAGAAGAGGAAGAAGAAGAGGAGGAAGAGGAGGAAGAGGAGGAGGAAGAGGAAGAAGTAAAGGAGGAAGAAGAAGAAGAAGAAGAAGAAGAGGAGGAGGAAGAGGAGGAGGAGGAGGATCGCGAGGAGGCAGCGGCGGCGCTGGCAAATCTCTGGGCCAGACCTGCGCTAAGCTCGGGATGATTATTGTGTCCGAGGGATCCAGCCAGCCTCTCCTCCCCGACGCGGGATCATCGGGACGCCAACGACCTGACCCTTCATTCACTCATTCATTCACTCATTCATTCATTCATTCATGCGTTTACTTGTTCACCCATTCATTCATTCACTCATTCACGCGTTTACTCGTTCACCCATTCATTCATTTTACTCATTCACGCGTTTACTTGTTCACTCACTCATTCATTCACGCGTTTACTTGTTCATTCACTCATTCACTCACGCGTTTACTTGTTCATTCACTCATTCATTCACGCGTTTACTCGTTTATTCACTCATTCACGCGTTTACTCGTTCATTCACTCATTCACGTGTTTACTCGTTCTTTCACTCACTCACGTGTTTTCTCGTCCATTCACTCATTCAAGTGTTAACTCGTTCATTCACTCATTCATTCACGCGTTTACTCGTTTACCCGTTCATCCATTCAGTCATTTGCTCGTTCGCACATTTATTCACTCGTTCACGCGTTTACTCGTTCATTCATTCACTCGTTCGTACATTCAGGCATTCGCTCATTTATGCATTCTTTCATTTACGCATTCACTCATTTATGCATTAATTCACGCATTCACTCATTTATGCATTCTTTCATTTACGCATTCACTCATAATGATAAATAAATACACAAATACCAATAAAATCAATTAAAAAAAAAAAAGTTGTCAAGGCAATTGACGAACAGCACTCCTTCCCGAGCTCTTCCCGCCGCCCGCCCGCCGCCCTCCGTCGCCCGTCGCCGCCGCTGTTCCCGCGAAGCCTCGTCGAACGCGGACGGTTTTACTGCCGACGCTTTGACTCGTTCTTAATGGTTTACGAGGCGGCCAGGGATCGCGAGAGACTAGTTCAATTGCTCGTTAATTGGAGAGGTGTCCGCGGTGTCCGTTGGTGATTATTTATGTGTAATTATCGGGGACACAAACCAACTCGGTGTTAGAATGGGGGAAGGGGGGGGATAAGGGTTGATGGGAGGGGGGGTGGGGTGGGAGGTTGGGGTTAGGGAGTACGGTGTGACAGCGGACTCTGGGAATTAACCGCGTATATCGACATACTCACACACGAGCAGATACTCGCCTTACCCACTAACATATATCCACACACACGCACTCTCACCCACTCCCAACAATCACGTCACTACACACACACACACACACACACACACACACACACACACACACACACACACACACACACACACACACACACACACACACACCAGCACCCCCACCCCACAAACAAACACACCCCTTCCTCTTCCCTCCCCACACACAAACACACCCCCCTCCCTTCCCCACACACACAACCTCCCCTCCCCTCCCTCCCCCACACACACACAATCCCACCTCAATCCTCAATCCCAACACCTCAATCCTCACCATCATAAAGAAGAGAACGAATAACAAAAGAGTCAAAGGAAATAACACCCTTCACTCTGGACAATCCTTAAAAAAAAGTAAAAAGTAAAAAGTAAAAAAAAGAAAAAGAAAAAAAAAGTAAAAAAAAGACACCCTTGCCAAGTGAACCGGGTGGGCAGATGTCCTGTACTTGCCTCTCCTTGGGTGGGCGAAATTCCAGTGGGCAAAAGTCCTCGCCCACTGATCGTAGGGGCCGAGGATGGAAGACCCCTCGTTATGACGTCTTTATACCTCGTCTTCGCTTTCCTTCACTCATGTCGGATTGTCATTACTGTTGTCTTTATTGGTCTGTCGTCTGTATGATTATCTTTTTCTTTTTTTTTCGTTTTTTTTTTCTCTCTCGAGTCGGTTTCTCTTTTACTTAGCCATTCGTTTGTGTTTGTATGATTATTTCAGAGCATTTTTTTGGGGGGTGGGGGCGATATACTGATTTATTCATATTTGGGTTTTGGATGGTCAAATTTAAACTTGAAAATCTGTGATACAAGAGTCTCTCTCTCTCTCTCCCTCTCTCTCTCTCTCTCTCTCCCTCTCTCTCCCTCTCTCTCCCTCCCTCTCCCTCTCCCCCCCCTCTCTCTGAATCTCTTCCCTTTCCCCAAAACTCTCCAATCACTAATCCCAGTCTGAGAAGTCTCAGGATCACATAACCTCACTCGTTAAACAAGAAAAACAAATCTTGTTTCAACAGATAAAGGAAACGAAGGAAACTTCACTACGAGACTAACGAACACATCAGCACCGTTAAACGAATACGGAGATTAACGTCTTCAGCTTCGTTGAAGAAGGTACTAGAAGGACTAACAATAGAACGAATGGACGAGTAAACGAGGTTACCATGTGGACGAGTGAGCGAATGATTGAACGACAAACGAGCAAAGGAGTGAACTTGCGAATTGCAAAACAGGTGAACGAGTGAACAACCGAACGATACAATAAGCGGGCGATTTTAACGACCGAACGAGTATACGACCGCATAGTTTTCTACCCCCAATCAGACTAGTAGTAAGGTCGTGCAACATTCCGGTTGAAAAATGCCAACCTGCCTTACCACTCGCTCGCTCGCTCGCCTGAAACCCAGCGTTCTTTAAGTCACTTAACCGAATAAAACGCCGATACATGATAACTGTTGATAAAAGACTGTTTGTATATACACATTTTATCTATATACATATATACAAATATACATGTATATACGAATGTGTGTGTGTGTGTGTGTGTGTGTGTGTGTGTGTGTGTGTGTGTAACAAAAAAAAAAAAAAAAAAAAAAAAAAAAGCAAACAGTGCAACAACGTGCAAGAATCAGAACCATTTCCGAAGTCAGTTCGGATGATCGGAAAGAGATCTTCCTTCGTTATCCGGAATAATGGTCCGTTCCGTGTTTTTCTTCTCCCTTTCGGAATGTTCGCTCTAACGCGGTCGAGTGTGGCTCTTATCGGGGTCCCGGGCGTTGATCAATTTAGAGGCTGATAATTTTACCGAAAGATTCCTTAGATAGGATCTTTATTGACCAACCATCCGCTTCAGACGTGACAGAATTGTCTAAAGTTCCCTCCTTATTAGGAAGTGATCGCTAAGGGGAGACTCGTTTGAAATATTTAGCTTTGCGTTGCCCTGTCCTCTCTCTCGCTCTCGCTCTTGCTTTCTCTCTCTCTTCTCTTCTCTCTTTCTCTCTTTTCTTCTCTTCTCCTCTCTCTCTCTCGCTCTTGCTTTCTCTCTCTTCTCTTCTCTTCTCTCGCTCTTGCTTTCTATCTCTTCTATTCTATTCTCTTATTGTCCTTGTGTGCAACAAGCCTGTAATTTTCCGTAGTAACAGTATACATCCACAATCGAAGATATATAAATAATAAATCAATTATTCTTTCGACACAACTCGCATTCAGGAAAATAAATCTTAGTTTCAATATAAGTGATGTATGAACTCACACAGACCTTTGAAGACAGTATATGTCAGCATGACCTTTTTGATGGGGTGCGGATATTGTGTATTGCTTATCATTATCATTCTCTCTCTCTTTCTCTCTCTCTCTCACATTTGCTTTCTCTTTTCTCTCTTTCTCCCTCTCTCCCTTTCTCTCTATTTTTTTCGCTTTCTCTATCTATCTATCTATCTCTGTCTGTCCCCCCCTTCCCTCCCTCTCTCTTTTCTCTCTCTTTCTTTCGTCTCCGTTTTTGCTTTTCTTTCGTCTCCGTTTCTCTCCTTCGATCACCATCACCATTATGATCATCATGATCGTTATCAATTGTCATCATGAATCTGATTAACATTATTATCATAATCACCAACATTATCATCTACGATATTATTATCATTTCATTATATATGTGATTATCAATGCTATTATGCTTTCATTATTAACATCATCATCATTATGCATTCTGTCAATGACATCATCACTCGTATTGTTATTGCAACGGCATCATCACTCGTATTGTTATTGCAACGGCATCACCACTCGTATTGTTATTGCAATGGCATCATCACTCGTATTGCTATTGCAATGGCATCATCACTCGTATTGTTATTGCAATGGCATCATCACTCGTATTGTTATTGCAATGGCATCACCACTCGTATTGTTATTGCAATGGCATCACCACTCGTATTGTTATTGCAATGGCATAATCACTCGTATTGTTATTGCAATGGCATCATCACTCGTATTGTTATTGCAACGGCATCACCACTCGTATTGTTATTGCAACGGCATCATCACTCGTATTGTTATTGCAACGGCATCACCACTCGTATTGTTATTGCAATGGCATCATCACTCGTATTGTTATTGCAATGGCATCATCACTCGTATTGTTATTGCAATGGCATCATCACTCGTATTGTTATTGCAATGGCATCACCACTCGTATTGTTATTGCAATGGCATCACCACTCGTATTGTTATTGCAATGGCATCACCACTCGTATTGTTATTGCAATGGCATAACCACTCGTATTGTTATTGCAATGGCATCATCAATCGCATTGTTATTGAAATGATTATCACAAGTAATACTGTTCTTAATCTATCAAAATTGCTTTTATCATCTTATTAGCTTCGATATTTACTAATTCTACTATTGTTCCTACACAATATTTTATGAGTTATAAGTTATTATCTTTCTTGAAGTTATAAGTCACCCCTCTCTATAAGTTATCATTACCATCATTATAAACCTCAATATCTGATAAATGTATATCGCTGTTTCTGCACAATTATCAACCAACTTAGGAAGCTAATATAGGATTGAGCTGCTCCTCCGAGGAATAAGGTGTTCCTTCTAGGTCTCCAACAGGGAGGTGTTGGGTGCCATGGATATGCCGAGATTATGTAGAAGGAATATTGCAACAGGGATACACTAGGTGCATCGGCTCTGAATATGTTTATGATACTATGATAATCTTGCTACCGCCACTCTTTCTTTCTATCTTTCTCTCTCTCTCTCTCTCTCTCTCTCTCTCTCTCTCTTCTCTCTTTCTCTCTCTCTCCATCTCTATTTCTCTCTTATCTCTCCCTCTCTCTCTCTCTCTCTTTCTCTCTCTCTCTCTCTCCCTCCCTCCCTCCCTCTCTCTCCCTCTCTCTCTCTCTCTCTCTCTCTCTCTCTCCTCTCTCTCCCTCTCTCTCTCTCTCTCTCTCTCTCTCTCTCTCTCTCCCTCCCTCCCTCCCTCTCTCTCCCTCTCTCTCTCTCTCTCTCTCTCTCTCTCTCTCTCTCTCTCTCTCTCTCTCTCTCTCTCTCTCTCTCTCTCTCTCTCTCAGCGCCAGAGAATAAGAACAACAATAACATGAAAAGGAAGAAGCAATAGAGATAAGAGAAGGATAAGAGGGAGGAAGAAAAATGTTATTGACAAAAAGAGATGGAAGAAGAAAAGGAGAAACAATAATACGAACAAGAAAGAAGAAGAAAGAAAAATGAAAATGTACGAGAAGGAATAATTCTACAACGCAAATGATAAGCAACTAAGGAATGAAAAAAAAAAAAATACTAGGGAAATTAAAGCAAAAAGTAAAAGTAAAATATATAAAGATTAAGAATAATCTTTAGACTGAAATGGAAATGAGACAAAATCTCTCTCGAATCTTCATTCCACTTTCCTCCATTTCTCCTTCGCCGATTGCCAACTTTCTCACCGGTAATTCAAGCTGCAAACGACAAAGAAAACGTGAAAGGAGGAGATAATAGACTTAGTTAAGAGAGTGAATGGGTTTGAATAGCACGTCTTCCTTCAATGTCAACCCAAATTTTCTCCCCCGTTGAAAGAAGTGCAAGTTCTTTCAGTTGGATAACGAAAAAAAAAAATAAAATAAAAAAAGGGGAAGAACAAGAGGAAAATGAGAAGAAAAGACGAAGTAAATGAAAAGAGAAGAGGGAAAAAATAAAGCACAAGAGGCAAAGGACACTATTCTGTGAGAAATTAGTTCATTGAAGGCAAAGAAATGCAAAGATTTTGAGGCCATTTTCTTACCCCCTACCCCCTTCCTACCCCCTACCACCTACCCCCTACCCCTTCCTATCCCTACCCCCTTCCTACCCCCTACCCTCTTCCTACCCCCTACCCCTTCCTACCCCCTACCCCTTCCTTCCCCCTACCCCCTTCCTACCTCTATCCCCTTTCTACCCCCTACCCCCTTCCTACCACTCCCCCCACCCTTTGCAGAGCGCTCTTCCTTAACTTTTTTAACCTCACCCCCCCCGCTATATCACTTCTATATACCCCACTCCCTTACCCCTACAATACTCATCCCCTCCCTCCTCCTATTCCCCCTCACCCCTCTTATTTCTTAGCCAATCCTTTCCCTCTCTATCTCCTATAACCCCTCCCCCATATTCTTTAATTCCCATAACCAACCCCATAAACCTCAACTTCTGTAGCCAACCCCAACTCTTCGACAGCCTTAGGTAAATCTAACCCCACGACCCTAGTACCCAAACATACTCCCCTCAACTCCCATTAATCAAGCTCTACAAACCTCAAACCCTCAGCCAAACCCCCTCCCCTCCGACCCCTTGGCCAACCCCATCCCCACCTCCCAGCCCCCTTACCCAAACCCAGATCGCAATACCTTCCTACTTCAACCCCTTAGCCCTATTCCTCAACCCCCTTACCCAAACCTCTCACCCCCACCTAAACCCCTTACCGACCCCCACCCCCACCTCAACCCCAACCCCCCACCCCCCATCAAACCAAGGACACCGTAAGAGTAGTCTGAAAGTCTCCCGAAAAAGTGTCCTTTTTTTGGTCTCATAGGATGTCCCTTTTGTCCCGGTGCCCAGTCATCCGTGCGCTGATTTCGGGTGGAAGGGAGTGGATGAAGGGGTGAAAGATGGAGGATTTGGGTCACAGGGAGGTGGACAAGTGTGGAGGATAGGGAGTGGTTGAGTGTGGAGGATGGTTGGAGGAAGATGGATAAAGGGGTGAATGATGGAAGGTTTGGGTACAGGGAGTGGATGAGTGTGGAGGATGAGGGGTGGATGATTGTAGATGAAGGGGTGGAAGATGGTTGGAGGAAGGTGGATAAGGGGTCAAGGTTGGAAGTGGTTGAGTGGATGAAGGAGATGGAAGATAGTGGAAGGAGTAGTGGAGAAGGTGGAAGATGAAGGAAAGGTGGATGAAAGGGACAGATGACTTGTGAAAGGGTGGAAGGGGAAGTCTTTGAGAAATTAAGCAATAGAAAGGGTGGATGAGAGAGTGGAGGGGTGGTGGGAGGAGGGTGGATGAAAGACATTGGGCTCTAGTCTTTTGATTGTGGGGAAGTTGTAGTTTTTTATTATCTTTTATTTTATTTTTTTTGTCTCTCTTTTCGCCACATATTTGTATTTTTCTCTGTCTGTCTGTTGTCTGTTCTTTCTCTCTTCCGCTCTCTCATTTTCTTTCTTTCTTTCTAGATGGGCGTAAGAGAATTAGTGGATTATAGAGGAAGAGGGGTGGGGGAGGGTTAGAGAAAGGAGGAGGCTCAAAAGAAAGGAGAGAGTGAGGAGGAGGAGTAGGGTGGGGGGTGTTAAGGCAGAGGGAGATACAATGTACAATTTACAATTTACAAATAAAATTAACAACGTTAAAGAAGTCCTCAATCAAATTTCCTACAGATTTCAATGCAACATCTAGGGTTTGCGTATGTGTATAATATTATTTGACCTTAACCTTGCAAGATATGAGGTCATTCGTCTGTTCATCTGTGTGTCTGAAGAAGGAGGAGGCGGAGGAGGAAATGCATGAGGGAAAAGAAGAAAGAAGAAGGAAGAGGAGATAGTGAAATAGAAAAAATGAGGAATGGGGGTTTTAAAGAAGAGTAGAAAGGAGGTAGAAAAGAGTGAGAAAGAGAACAAAAACAGATATTAATAATGATATAAAGGAAACGCATGAGGTAGTAGAAGGAAAAGAAAGAAAGAAGAAGACAACGGAGGGCGAAAATAATGAGGAAAGGAGATAAAGAATAAGGAAAATAAGGAAGATAGGGAATAAAAAACAAAGAATGCTTTAGAAGAAGCACTAGGAGGAAGAAAAGAAGAAAAAATGCATAGTGAAGAGGAAGAACAAAAAGCGATAACGATAACGAGAAAAATAGTAATAGGGGTTTAGTGATGAGTAGAAATGAGGTGAACAGGAAAAGAAGAAAAGAAAAAAAACGAGGAAAAGGAGGAAGAGGAGAAGTTGATGAAAAAAATTAAAAAGAGACAATGTAAAAAAAAATATAATGGAGATTACGGTGCTGAAAAATGAAGTGAAGAAGAGAAAGAAAGAAAAAAGAATAATGATAAGAGGAATAAGAAAGAAGAATAAGAAGAAAAAGAATTAGCGAGGGAAAATACTGTGGAATCGATTTTTAAAAATGAGTCGATATGAGGTGGAGAAGAGAAGAAGAATGAAAGAAACAAAGGAATGGAGGAAAGAGAGGAATAAGAGCAAGAGAGGATGATGAAAAGGAGAAAGAAGAAAGAAGACGAATAAACAGAGGAGATAGAAGAAGGAAAAAAAATGAGGAGGAGGAAGAGGAAAGGTGAGAAAAGAAAGAAGAAGAGGAATGAAGAGAGGAAAGGAGGGAAGACTAGGAAGAAAAAAAAGGAAGAAGGGGAAAGAGAAGAAGAAAGAAGAGTAATTACGAGACCCGTTGCGAGGACATAGTGAAACGAGGAGAGAATGACCCGTGGGAGGAGGACTTGAACATCTTAAACTCTCTTGCTCCGTCTTATAATCTTCTTCTCCTCTTCATTACCTCTTCTCTCCTTCCCCCTTCCCCCATCCTCCTTCCACTTCCCCCTCCCCTTCTCCCTATCTCCCTATCTCCTCGTCTTCCCCCTCCACACCCTTTCCCCCTCCCAACCTCCAACCTTCACTTCACTCCTCCCCTCCCCCCTACCATCACATCCCCCCTAACCCTCTCTCACCTCAATCCCTATAACCCCCCCGCCCCCATCCCCTCAAACTCACCACCAGACTCAAAGTATCCCCTCCCCCCTCGTAATACCCCCCTCCTCTCTTCTTATACTCCCTCCCCTCTTCTTATACCCCCCCTCGTTATACCCCTCCCCCCTCTTCTTATACCCCCTCCCCCCTCGTAACCCCACCCCTCCCGCTCTTCTTATACCCCCTCCCCCCTCGCAACCCCCACCCCTCCCGCTCTTCTTATACCCCTCCCCCTCGTAACACCACCACCCTCCCGCTCTTCTTATACCCCCTCCCCTCGTAACACCACCCCTCCCGCTCTTCTTATACCCCCTCCCCCCTCCTTCCCAACCCCCACCCCTCCCCGCTCTTCTTATACCCCCTCCCCCTCCCCCCCCACCCCAATTTCTTGAAGACGCCCTGGACGCTAAGAAGCCCTACGAGGACCCACTAGGGCCTCCTCCTAATCCTACCCACTTGGAGAACGTTTTGCTTATTCAATTAATTCCCGGCGAAGGAGAAGAAGCCGCAGAAAGGCAAGTATGTGGGGTTGATTAATTTTTTTTTTTTTTTTTTTTTTTTTTTTTTTTTTTTTTTTTTTTTTTTTTTGGGGGGGGGGGGTTGGTTGAGGGGGGCTTTGTTGTTCCTTTTGTCTTTTTCATTTTTGTTTGTCTCTGTTTCTCTCTCTTTCTCTTAGTGTTTTTGTTCTTTGTTTCTGTCTGTCTGTGTCTCATTGTTATTGTCCTTATGGTTGTTATTATTATCGTTATTATTATACTTGTTATCACCACTATCATTATCATCATTAATAATAATTGTTACTGTCATTATCATCATCATTAATAATATTATCAGTATTGTTATTATCCTTTTTGGTCTTCCTCTTCTTCTTTTCTTTCTTTCCTCTTCTTCTTTTCTTCTTCATTCGATGTTGGTGATTTGTCTCCTGCATCCCTCCTCCTCCTTCTCCCTTTCCTCCTTCTCTACCTCCTCCTCCTCCCCTTCCTCTTCCTCCTCTCCCTCCCCCTTCTCTACCTCCTCCTCCTCTTCTTCCTCCCCCTCCTCCTTCTCTCCCTCCTCCTCCTCTTCCACTTTCTTATCCACCTCCTCCACCTCCTTCTCTTCTTCCACTTTTTCTCTCCCTCTCTCCTCCTCCTTCTCCTCCTCCTCCTCCTTCTCCTCCTCCTCCTCCTTCTCCTTCGCCAAGACCTGTCGTTCTTAGACTTCTTTATCACGTCGATCGGTTGCGTAACTTAATGCAGTGCAGATTGATCCAGGACCAGCCCCTGTCTGCTTCGCTGTTGAAGGGGTAGAAGGCGGGAGGAGGTGAGGGGTAGGAGTAGGGGTGGGAGGAGGTTGATGGATAGTTAGGGTAGGGGTGAGGTATGGTGGAGGGGAAGGGGTGACGGGTCGTGAGGGGGGAAGGGGAGATGGTGGTGAGGGGTGAGGGATAGAGATGGATAGAGGGAGAGAGATGTATATATATATATATATATATATATATATATATATATATATATATATATATATATATATACATATATATATAGTGTGTGTGTGTGTGTGTGTGAGAGAGAGAGAGAGAGAGGAAGAATACCAAGTGCATTGTAATACACTTGGTATTCCGCTATTACTTCTCTTTAATAAGATGAAAATCATAGATGGGAAAAATGTTTCAATAATGCTATATGAATCCTCTTGTAGTTATCGGTTTTGGTCGTTAGTAATGTTTAACCATGCCAGTTTTTTTCTGTTATATGTATACACACACACAAACACACAAACACACACANCCCACCCCACCCCACCCCCGTACCTCCTTAACACGAGACGCTGGTGTCAGCAATCTCGGACGAAGAAACTCGAGAAAGTCACTTACTCTAAGACGCAGAGCTCCGTCACTCCTTGGAAGGGCGGAAGAACAACATACCTGGAACACAAGCGGAGAGAAAATCCAATTAGCCACGAGGCAGAGAAGGGAGGTGGTTCGAAAATAGGGATGGGGCTCAAAATAGGGAACGGTTTGAATGGAATGGGAGGGTATTGTCCTAAAAAAAAAAATTGGGAATGCTCAGAATCGGGACATACACAAATGGGAAATGACTAAAAAAAAATAGGGAAAGACAAAAATAGACAAATAAATCATCTAACACTAATACTAAATAACAAAATAAACAAGACCACATATTACAAACAAAATTATATAAAACATAGAAGTAGTGAAACAGCTGGTCAGACAACCACCTCGAGCCAACCAAGACTTCGCTTAACCAAAGTAAAAGATTTTCCATATCCGGTTGACAGCCACAAGGGAGTTTAATTTCGGGTCGCTTAAAATATGATACATAATTAAAACAACTGCGTTCGCCTTTTTTGTTTGTTTTTTTTTTCGTCGTAAATTAAAAAAAAAAAAAGACCATAAAATGCGTCTCCCGCAAAAAAAGAGAAAATGAGACCATTAATTTTTTATCAAAAAAAAAGAAGAAAAAAAAATCAGCAATATTGTCCTAATATTCAAAAGGAAAATGATAATAAACATGAGAATCTCGCTTATAAAGGCATGAGAACAAACAAACAAACACACAAAAAAAACGAAGAGAATAGCTTATTCAGATATCCATTGAAAACAAAATAATGACGACAATAAAAGAAAAAAAAAAACAACAATAAAAGCAAAGACAACAGTAGCAATACAATGACCAATAACAAAAATAAAACATGTTGAAAAGACATCTTACTTTCACCAACCTTGATGACGTCACGGAAAAGGGGGAAAAAATAGAAAAATAAATAAATATATATATAACGAATCGCCGAGTCTCCTACCTGGACATCCCCCTCCTTCCTAAGTGTCATATAAACACACAAAATCACCTTATAAATTTCGCCCCCCCCCCCCCAAAAAAAAAAAAAAAAAAAAAAAAAAAAAAGGAAAATATATATATCCATTTTTTTTTTCTCTAATAAAAAATGCATTTCCAGCCACGAGGAATTTTTTTTTGTTCTCTTTTTTTTTCTTCTTTTCTTTTCTTTTGGCTTTTACTTATAAATCCCTTTTCTTTATTGTAATTCCCGTTCCCGCTGAACATTTACACCCGGCGCCATTTTCTCTCGGCTATTTCTCATCCAAATTCCACGTAAGGAGGCGAGGGGGTCTTGAGTTAACTCTTCGATTCCCTTTCCTCCTTCTCTTCTCTTCCCCTCCGTCCTTTCCACCTCTCCTTCTCCCTCTCCTTTACCCTCTCCCTCTCCATCACCCGTATGCTCACCCTAACCCTCTCCCTCTCCCTCTCCCTCATCCTCTCTCTCTCCTTCATCCTATTCCTCACTCTCAACCTCACCCTAACCCTCTCCCCCACACTCTTCCTCACCCTCACTCTCACCCTAACACTCTCCCTCATCCTCTCTCTCTCCTTCATCCTATCCCTCACCCACAACCTCACCCTCTCCCTCACCCACACCCTCACCCTCACTCTCACCCTAACCCTCACCCTTTCCCTCACCCTAACCCTCTCCCCCACCTTCCCCCTCACTCACACCCACACCCACACCTTCACTCTCACCCTCACCCTCTTCCTCTCCCCCCCTCTCCCTCAACCCTTTTCCTCTCCCCCCCTCACCCTCTCTCTCTCTCTCTCACCGTGCTTTAATCATGAGCCCGGAAGCTTTCTCGACAAACCTCATTCAGTGTTCCTTTCGCCTCCCAAAATGCACCAGTCGTTCTCGTCCCTTGGTTTTGTCCCTCGCAGGTAAGAAAAGAAGGAGAGACAATGACTTTAGGATCCGACACATGAGATGCCGTCCTTGCTGATGATGAACACGAGGCTGCATCTGTAAACCTTTTTTTTTTTTTTTGGTCTTTCTCCCTCTCGCTCTCGCTCTTTCTTTCGCTGTCTATCTATCTGTCTCTGTCTTTGTTTTTGTCTCTGTTTTTGTTTTTGTTTGTTTCTGTCTCTGTCTGTCTGTCTGTCTGTCTGTCACTTTCTCTCTCTCTCTCTCTCTCTCTCTCTCTCTCTCTCTCTCTCTCTCTCTCTCTCTCTGAGTTCCTGCAGCCCTCCCGACATGACATGTGTAATGAGATTCACAAATTAAACCTAAGTTGAACAATAACACAACTTTAGACAAACAAATCTAACCGAAGAGGTTCCTCCAAGCCGACAAAATTAATAATAACAACAAACTTCTATTTATGCAAAAAGTTGAATTTCAAATATCAAGGAATATTTAGTATATTAGGCGGTAGATTAAAGCAAGGGGTCTGATGAACCAGAAATATATTACTTAATTAAACGTGTGTACGCAAATACATGTATACAATATATATATATCTGTTTATCTGCCTATCTATCTATCTATTTATCTATCTGTCTGTCTATCTATTTATCTATCGATTTATATATCTATCTAAATACACATATGTATATGCAAGTCAGACGTCCGTATACGCATACATGTCCATGTCCATGTTTGAGTATATGCGTTCATAAACACAAACCCTCACTCATTTACACACACCGTATACGCATACATATCCATCTGTGTGCTTGAGTATATGCATTCATAAACACAAACCCTCACTCAAGCACACACACACACACACACACACACACACACACACACACACACACACACACACACACACACACACACACACACAAACACACACACACACCCTCATATATAATTCCTCTTTTCACGCATCAATCTGCATAGCCAAAGCGTGGAATATCTATGCATGTCGGTTTATTCAACTGTCGGCGGGATGGCACCATTTCGCCAGGCACAACTCGCCGCCAAACGGAAATCATTAATCCAGACAAATATGCGAATGAAAGGGTTATGGAACAATGTGAATATATGTGTATAAATATATATATATATATATGTGTGTATTAAATTTAAATAATCAGCACCATGAATCCGCCCAATTATTCGAGAATAATTGCCTGAAGTTAAAGAAGAGGTTGAAATTGGTTGACGTTATTATTATTATTATTATTATTATTATTATTATTATTATTATTATTATCATTATTATTTAAAAAAATAATTTTAAATATGTTGCGATCTAACGCCCGACATCGATGCTGACAGTTGACAGGTGAGTAGGGAAGGGGGGGTGGGTCGGGAAATAGATAAGTATAGTAATAAATAAATGTAACAATACAAGACGAGAGAAGTAGAGAAACGAAAACTATAGAAAAAAAAAGTTAATAATAAAAAAAAGATATAGAAACGTAAACGATTAAGAGGAACCGGAAAGGTTAATAACATACATCAATATGCAAATAAGAAAAAAAAAAAAAACTTTCGAATTACGAAGAGAAAATATTGTGAGAATACTCCACCTTTCTCCTCATCTCCCCCCCCCAACCCCTAGCCACGCCTCCCACGCGGCGCAACCAAAACACAAATTCAATCCATCGGCGATAAAGCAAGGAAGGAAACGACCGCAGCCGTAACTATACGCCAGAAAGAGGGAGAGAAAAGAAACCCCTTCCCCCCTCTATCCCCTTCCTCCCTCTCCCCCTCCACCCTCCTCTTCCCTCCCCCTACTTCCCCCTCTCCTCCTCTACTTCCCTCCCTTCCCCTTCCTCTTCCCATCCCCTCCCCCTACTTCCCCTCCCCTACCTCCCCCTCTCCTCCTCTACTTCCCTCCCTTCCCCTCCCCTCCCATCCCAGCCCCCTCCCCCTCCTTCCCTCTCCTCCCCTTCCCTCTTCCCCTCCCCCTCCCCCTCCTTCCCCTCCCCCTCCCTCTCCCACTCCTTCCCCTCCCATCCCAGCCCCCTCCCCTTCCCTCCCCCTACTTCCCCTCCCTTCCCCCCTCCCTCTCCCCCTCCCCTCCCAGCCCCCCCCTCCCCTCCCAGCCCCCCCTCCACCCTCCACCCTCCCCCCCCCCTCCCCCATGACGCCGGACTGCATAAACTTGCTCCGTAAATCCGGCAAGATACTGCCCGATATAAACAATGATTCGCGTCCGCTACGAAAACGGGGGAAAGTGGTACTTGAGGGCGGCCGTTAAGAGATGAGGGTGGGGGAAGTGAGGGTGGAAGAGTGGGGAAGAGTGGAGGAGGGGGATCTTTGGAGGGGAGTTTGGTGGTGGGGGAAGGGGTGGTTGGAGGGAGGAGGTGGGGGAAGGGGGGGTTGGAGGGGAGGAGATGAGACTGGAGGGAAAGGGGAGGTGGGGAGGGGTTTGGAGGGGTGGGGGGGAGGGGGATGAGGCTGGGAAGGAGAGGGGAGGAGGAGGGGGGGAGAAAAGGCAGTGAGAGGGAGAGAGAGAGAGAGAGAGAGAGAGAGAGAGAGAGAGAGAGAGAGAGAGAGGGAGAGAGAGAGAGAATAAACACCTCCTAAGCTTACAATATCCCGGCATAATCTTCAAAATCAACTCACTAATAGCAAACACACACACACACACACACACACACACACACACACACACACACACACACACACACACACACCCTCCCCACGCCCACCCACAAATACCCACCACATAACCCACCTCCTAGACGTCCTCCCACCAGCACGCCCAATCACAGGGGAGGGGAAGAGGCGGGTGGAGGGGGGGAGGGTCGGTTCCCCATATTTACGGGCGGAGTTTCAACGCGGCGCCCACAATCCACATAACCATAGTAGTCGCCTAATAGAATTCCTCTTACCGGGAGAGGGGGGGGGGGGGGGCATTAATAGCAACAGCGCTTTCCCCGATGGGCGTGTCCTTATGACGGAGGGGCGTGAGCATTGGCCATTCGGGGTATAACAGGGAGATGATAACTCCCACGCTAATAGTTAACCGATGGGGGTATTAAGGGCGCACTGTCTGGCCAGAATGGAAACTCCATCCACCTCCTGTTGTGAACTTTTAGATTGACTATACACTTAAACTCCCCTTGCTAACTCTCTTCCTTTCCTTCCTTCCCACCTTCTTCCTTCTTTCTATCTTTCTTCTTGCTCCTCTTTCTTAACCCTTTTTCACCCTCCTTCCTTTTTTACCCTGGCCGCATCCTCGCCCCCTTCTCTCCCTTCCTCCACCCTCTATTTCCTTCTCCCTCTACTTCTTCCTATTCTCTTTATTCTTTCGTCCTTTCTTCCTCTTGTTTTTTATCGGCAGTTCTTTCGTCTTTTCTTCCTCTTTTTTTTTAATCGGAAACCCTTCCCCCTCCCATACCACCACCCCCTACCGCCCCCTTATCATCGATTGCTATATCCCCCTCCTTCCATCCTATTCCTACAGTCCTATCCTCTCACCCTTTTCGTACGACAAAACCAGAAACCGAAGATGACGGAGGATGGAGGACGGAGGATGAATATAGTCCGAAAAAGAACGAAAAGAAGATGGCATCCGAGAACGATCGCTCTCCGTTCACGACGAATGAACTTAAAAAAAAAGCGCACGGAAGACCAACTTGGTTCTCGATCTCGGCGATAAAAGTCGACGAGTTTCCCCTCCGCGATCGGCAAATAGAATTAATCGCAATATGGCAAGAGCCACTTGGAAGCCTCATGATCAGGGGAGCCTAACCCAGGCTTCCTTGTCCGCAGACGATTACAGTAGCCGTGGGGGTTACCTGTCGTCTGCGCACCGACCGACAGTTCTTGAGTGACAAGTTCGTAGTCGGCTGGGTGTTCGAACGTAGAGCAGGAAGACCTCCATCACGAAAGAAGCCTCTCCTTAAAGTGTACACCGAACTGCGAGGGCGTACACACAGACACACAGACACACAGACACACTCACACACACACACACACACACACACACATTTTTTCGCTCTTTCTGCTCTTTTCCCCTCTCGCAAAAGACACACACACACACACACACACATACACACACACACACACACACACACACAGACACATACACACACACACACACACCGACGTACGCACACACACACACACGCCGATGTACGCACGGGAGTAGATCAACGCCAGACGCACAGACACATACGCGTGGAGGAGGTTAACCCCTTTCCGAGGTGCACATAAATGCATAATGAGGTTAAATAGCCTGTCCGAAATAATCTGGCACGGAGAATGGGAGGCGCTGGAGCTACAGAAGCAGAATACAAACGGTTACGTAAGAGGGTCCTGCTGGGAGGGAGGGAGGGAAGGAGGAAGGAAGGGAGGGAGGGAGGGAGGGAGGGAGGGAGGGAGGGAGAGAGGGAGGAGAAGAAGAGACAGGGGGCTATCCTAGGTGGACGATAGATAGTATGGATAGGTGTTTCCTTCTAAGGAAAATACTCCAACTTCTACAAATAGGGGGGGGGGGGAGGGAGAAGGGAAAGAGGGGAGAAGGAAAGAAGTACGAAGATAGGGAGAGAGAGGGAAAGAGTAGGACAAGGAGCGGGATCAAAATGAAGAATGGAAATGGACGCATAAAGGTAGGGCATGTGGCAGAGAGAGAGAGAGAGAGAGAGAGAGAGAGAGAGAGAGAGAGAGAGAGAGAGAGAGAGAGAGAGAGAGAGAGAGAAAGAAAGAGAAAGAAAGAGAAAGAGAGAGAGAGAACCAGAAAGAGACAGGTAGAAATCCCAAACCGAAAGTATCTCCACGCAACACTTGCCCCTCGAACACGATTGCGTCATCCCGATCCTTAAAATACCTCCCCCTTCCCACCCTGAAAAAGATCCTTACTGGACAAGAGAACACAACGTTGCCGCAGGTGTAGCTTGCAAGCTCCCTCGTGCAACAAACAAGCAAACGAAGAAAAAACCCTATGCGACATATACACACATCCCCCTCTTGAAAAGGTTTTCACTTAAATCAACAGAAAATTTTGTATCTATCTCCCACAGACAACCACGTACGGAATCCTCTTTCGATTTTAGTATCTCTCCCCCCCCCCCCACCCCACACACAAAATACATAAAATATGAATCTATCAGCAACCATTTACATAGCTAATGAAAACGGCGACTCGGGACCAAGCCGAAAATATTCCGAACACAATCACGGGGCCTGCGCGCACTGAAGAATTAATTACACAACACGGGCGGAAGACCGGCGCGGCGATCTAATCCCATACGCCCGCAAACGAGGGCGGTCGCGTTGAGCCCCAGAGTAAACATTTGGATAATCCAATTCTATAAACATCCGAGTGACGGAAAGTTAATGCTGCGGGTAAACACTCCCGCCCAGATTTCATTCCGTCCCCTTCGTTCCATCCACGGCGATTGGCTCCTTCTTGGCTTCTCTTCATGGGAGCTCTCGCTCGCTCTCTTTCTCTTTCTCTATCTTTCTCCCTCTGTCTCTGTCTCTGTCTCTCTCTCGTTCTCTTTCTCTTTCTCTCGCTCTCTCTCTATCTCTTTCTCTCTCTCATTATCTCTCTCTCTCTCTCTCTCTCTCTCTCTCTCTCTCTCTCTCTCTCTCTCTCTCTTTTTCTCTCTCTTTCTCTTTATCTCTCTCTCTCTCTCTCTCTCTCTCTCTCTCTCTCTCTCTCTCTCTCTCTCTCTCTCTCTCTTTCTCTCTCTGTCTGTCTGTCTCTCTCTCTCTCTCTCTCTCTCTCTCTTTCTCTCTCTCTTTTTCCTTGCTCTATCTCTTTCTTCCTTCCTCTTTCCTTTCCCACACACACTTCCTCTCTTTATTTCTCTCCCTCTCCACTCTCTTCCTCTTCCTCTTTCTCTTTCTCTCTTAGACCAAGTTCGCTCCGTGCCGGCCTTCGGATCTCGCTATCGGCCGCCGCTGGATGATGATTATCTTGCCTCGATTAAGCCCGGTTGCATCAGCAGAGGCAGTGACGACTCTCTCTCTCTCTCTCTCTCTCTCTCTCTCTCTCTCTCTCTCTCTCTCTCTCTCTCTCTATCTATCTATCTATCTCCCTCTCCCTCTCTCTATCTCTCCAAAATCCTCAGTAACCTGTCAAAGTCAAAATCAAAGTCTCTCTCTGTCTGTCTCTGTCTCTGTCTCTGTCTCTGTCTCTGTCTCTCTCTCTCTCTCTCTCTCTCCCTCTCTCTCACTCTCCCTCTTTCTCTCTCCCTCTCCCTCTCCCTCTCCCTCTCCCTCTCTCCCTCCCTCTCTCCTTCTCCCTCTCCTTCTCCCCCTCTCCCTCTCTCTCTCTCTCACCATCGCTAGCCGAAATCGGGACACTTCGCCGGCGAGATGCGGCGCGAATCTCGCCCCAGTCTACTTTTCCGCGATTAATTAGTCATGTATGTCTTGGTGATCGGGCTGAGTCCATCCCTAATCCCTTCGGTCACACGAGCATAAGCCTCTACAGCGCCCCGAGGAGGAAGGGCAGGAGGAGAAGGAAGGCAAGGAAGAGGAAGAGGAGGAGGGAGGGAAAGGAGGAAGGGAAGGGGAGGGGGTAGTGTTGGTTGTGGTGGAGGAGGGGGAGGAGGAAAGAAAGGAGGAAGGAGGGAGAGGTGGTGGAGGAGGAGGAAGGAGAGAGGAGCAGGATGAGGAGGAAGAGGAAGAAGAAGAAGAAAGAGGAGGAGGAGGAGGAGGAGAAAGGAGGAAGGGGAAGAGGAGATCAGGAGGAGGAGGAGGAAGAAGGAGAGAGGAGCAGGAAGAGGAGGAAGAAGAAGGAGGAGGAGGAGGAGAAAGGAGGGAAGAGGAAGAGGAGATCAGGAGGAGGAGGAGGATTTAAATGCGGAGCCGAGAGTGGCGGAGGAGGAGCCCGAGCAGCGGAGGCGGCGGAGGATAAGGAGGAGGTGGATGTCGGCCATTTAAACTTACTCAGACTGTCGGGTCGAGTCCGGCTCAAATCACTGTCATTAAAACTTGGCCCGCAATTCGACGCGGAGGCTAAACCTTAACCCTGGTGCTTGAGCTGCATCGCCGTGTTTCACCAACACCTGCGACTCGCTAAAAGACGGAAGAAGAAAAAAAAAGGAGAGACTGTGTGTGTGAGAGAGAGAGAGAGAGAGAGAGAGAGAGAGAGAGAGAGAGAGAGAGAGAGAGAGAGAGAGAGAGAGAGAGAGAGAGAGAGAGAGAGAGAGAGAGAGAGAGAGAGAGAGAGAGAGAGAGAGAGAGAGACAAAGTGAGAGAGAGAGAGAGAGAGAGTGAGAGAGAGAGAGAGAGAGAGAGAGAGAGAGAGAGAGAGAGAGAGAGAGAGAGAGAGAGAGAGAGAGAGAGAGAGAGAGAGAGAGAGAAAGATTCCCGACGTTCCTGAAAAAAAAGGCGCGAAAACCAAAGGAACGAAGAAAACAACACGGAGACATCACATCGCCTCTTCATTTCTTCCTTTATAAGCCCAGACATCCACCTCGGAATCACCCAACCCGACACCACACGACACGACCCAAGAGGTCAGGTCAGAAATGCGTAATCCAGCGAAACAACAGCCCGCCTCCCTTAAAACGAACGCAAGCACCAACTGCACGAACACGCTAGCGGAGGTCGTCGTAAGTTCGTAAGTTAGGGAGAGTTAATGGACTTTCGAAGGAGAGACTCGTAAGGAAGTACGACTAATGCGGGTCGGTTAATGTGCCAAACGCCAGCAACCGATAAACAGCAACGCCGAAGCTCTCTTATGTGAAGTCAGCCTCGTATGTCATCCTCGAGAGAGAGAGAGGGAGAGAGAGGGAGGGGTGGGGTGGGGAGGAGGAGGAGGAGGGGTGGTACGTCGTCTTATCCTTTTAAAACATATCTATTGTAGGAGATTGGGAGGAACCTAAGAAGGAAGGGAAGAAGGAGGGAAGGATTGGGGATAGGAGTGTGAGATAGATAGATAGATAGATCGATAGATATAGAAATAGACGGATTTAGAAATACAGAACTAAACACAAATGAAAAAGATGATCCCAAATATCTATCCCTTTGATACAGCTATTCAGAGAAAGAGAACCCAATATAATATTTCGTATAGAAAGACATCGTGGAGGAGGAGGAGGAGGAGGAGGAGGAGGAGAAGAAGGAGGGGTTGGTGAAGGAGAAGAAAAAGAAGAAAAGGAAGAAGAAGAAGAAGAGGAAGAAGAAGAAAGAGGAAGAAGAAGAAAGAGGAAGAAGAAGCAGAATGAGGAAAAAAGAAATAGTTAGAGAAGAAGATACCCACACGAGGAAAAGAGGGCAAAAGAAAGATGAAGAAGAAATAACAAAGAATATGAGAAAGGGGGAAGGGTCTATCTAAATAAAAAAAAATAAAAAACGGGGAAGGAAAAGGGAAGGAAGGAAGGGGAAGGGAAAGAAGGGGAAGGAAGGTGGGGGGGGGAGACCAGAAAAAGGAGATGGCAGAATCAAAAGCAATACCCTCGGCGTGGCTATAGAAACCTCACGGCAGCCGCTCAAAGAGGAAGAAGCAACCACCTGTCAATGGCAGAGCCTCTAAAAAGTCAATGGAAGTACTCGCTGACGGTCAAAAGGTGAAGAAGAGGAGGAGGAGGAGGAGGATGGAGGAAATGGGGGAGGAGGAGGGGGATGGAGGAGTAGGAGGAGGAGGAGGAAGAGGAGGATGGAGGAAATGGGGGAGGAGGAAATGGAGGAGGATGGAGGAATTAGAGGAAGGAGGAAGGAGGAAATGGAGGAGGATGGAGGAAATGGAGGAGGAGGAAAAGGAGGAGGAGGAGGAGGAAGAGAAAAAGGAGAAGAAGAATTTGATGAAGATGAAGAGAGAGAATGAGGAGGGAGGAGGAGAGACAAGGATTGGGGAGAAGAGCAAAGGGAAGAAAGGGGACAGACTAAGAAAGAGGGATGTGAACAAGAACAGGAATCCAGCGAGGGAAGAGAGAAGGAGACGGGAAGAAGCGAAGGAGGATAAATTGGGGGGGGGGGGGGGAGGGAGAGAGAGTAAGGGAGAGAGAGAAGGAGAGGGGAAGAAGAGAAGGAGGATAAAAAGGGGGGGGGGGGTAAGGGAGAGTGAGTGAGGGAGAGAGAGAAGGCCAACCAATGAACCATATAGTAAGGGAGTGCCTGCAGAGGAGCGGGTGGTTCAGGGAGACACGCCCGGAAGGCTAAACAAAACCTGGGTACAGATAACAGGGGAAAGGGTGAGGGGAGGGAAGGGGGGGGAGCTGGAGGGAGGAGCACAGCGTTGGGGGGGGCAAGGAGTGGGTGTAACGTGCATAAGGGGGTGGGGAGGGTAACTGAAAGAAGGGAGGGGAGATATGCTGAGGGGAAAGACATGAAAGGACAAAGGAAAAGGGGGGAAAGGAGGGAGAAGGGAATCTGGGGGATGGAGAAACGAGGGGAAAGGGATGGGAAGGTGGAAGGTCGGACGAAAAAAAAAAAAAGGCCCAGACACCACCTTTATAAAGCGGGAATCGACTTTATAAAGCGGGGCGCGGTCACAACCCCCGTCAAATCTGGCTACTAATAAGCGAGTGATGAACCGTGATTTTGCTCTATATCTTCCTTAATGAGAGATTACATCAAATATTATCATGATGGGCAAAGCCTAATTGTATATAACTCCGCCAGATTACGACAATGCTCAATTTAATGGCGTTTGGGTCTAATCTGACCTGATTTACGGGTGATAAAAAAAAGAAAATATAGTGTCCTGTATGTCTTTTTTTTAACGTTACCTAAATATACATACATGCAAACAAATAAATTAATATATATGTATGTATGTATGTATATATGTGAATATATGTATGTATATATATGTATATATATATATATATATATATATATATATAGAGAGAGAGAGAGAGAGAGAGAGAGAGAGAGAGAGAGAGAGATGAACAGATAGATAGACAGATAGATCAAAGACTTGCGCCCAATATCCATCAACTATAATGTGATCATAAGGTTTGTTAGCTTTCGGCCTTTCAACATTCAATCGACCTTATCAGCCCGGTTTCCTTCCCTCTATTCCCTCCTTCCCTTTTCCTCATCTAAATATCCGATTTTTCCGATGTATCTCCTACCCCCCCACCCCTCCTACCTTTCCTCCTACCTTGCCTCCTACATATGCCAATTCTTCTTTTAATTGATTTTTTTTTTTTTTTTTTTTTTTTTTATACATGTGTGTGAATTCCTTCTGCGAATACTTAAGCTGGCCAACTGACGTGGACATGTGGCCACCTCCTCCTCCTACACCTTTCCTAGGATGTCCAGAGACAAGGACGTGTCCATTA